>PYAF01003777.1:203627-214157 GCA_007407185.1 Glycine tomentella
GTGTTGTGATTTAAATTCTGCAGATTTGATTATATTTGTGTGAACTCTGTTTTGTATGTGTGTTCTTGTGGCATAACAAGTCTTGGATTAATTTTGTGATAAAGATTATTGTTTGATTTTGTGATAAAGATCCAAAGGGCAATAAAACTCTGATTTGAAACTCTGATTTTCATCAAAGAAATTTTAATTTACCAAGACTTAACCAATTCACCCCCCCCTCTTGGTTAAGTGTGAAGTGTTCCCTATTTTTCACAGTTATGGGTTTGTAACGTTTGAAGGTGAAAGGCCAAGGGTCATGACTTCTGCTAAGGGATTCAAATTTTAAAATTTACAAACTACCCTCGTAACCTCACGCGGATCGCGCCAATTTCACGCGAATAGCGTGGTCCTCCAGAATGCATGGCACGAGTAGCGTCATATTCGCGCTAACTGCGTGAACTTACAGAGCTTATGGTGCAATTAGCGCCACTCCCCGCGCGAGTCGCGTGAAAGTTTATATATATACATATATATATATATATATATATATATATATGAACACTTGCAGAATAACTTAAAATGCTTGGATTGCCTTCCAAGTAGCGCTTGTTTAACGTCACGAGCCTAACACCAACCTTTTTAACTTTCAGGGGATTCAAGTGGTATAGAAACGGTATTCTTTTCCACTTCCCCACCATGATAAATTTTTAATCTCCAACCATTAACTTTAAATGACCTCTCAGAGTTCGGAGGAGATATTTCAATAGTCCCATAAGGAAAAACTTGTTTAACTATGAAGGGACCTGACCAAGGAGATTTGAGTTTACCTGGAAATAATCTCAATCGAGAATTGTAGAGTAATACCGGCTGTCTCGGTGTAAACTCTTTTGGATGAATCTTCTTGTCATGCCATTTCTTTGTTCTTTCCTTGTAAAGCTTAGCATTCTCATAAGCATTAATCCTGAACTCATCAAGCTCATTTAATTGCAAAAGTCTTTTTTCATTAGCTTTAGACAGTTCAAAATTAAGAAACTTAGTAGCCCACATTGCTTTATGTTCTAGTTCTACAGGAAGATGACAAGACTTGCCATATAAAAGTTGGAAAGGAGACATAGCAATTGGTGTTTTGAAAGCTGTTCTGTATGCCCATAATGCGTCATCCAACTTCTTTGCCCAATCTTTTCTTGAACTTCCAACAGTCTTCTCCAAAATTCTTTTCAACTCTCTGTTGGAAACTTCAACTTGTCCGCTCGGTAGCCACTTTGTGAGTGACTCCATATTTAGCAAGCAAACTTGAGAATTGTTTGTTATAGAAATGTGCACCCCCATCACTTATGATTGCCCTCGATACTCCAAATCCAGTAAATATATGTTTCATTAAGAATGACACAACTACTTTTGCATCATTAGTGGGCAAAGCAACTGCTTCCACCCATTTGGAAACATAATCCACTGCTACCAGTATATATTGGTTGGAGTATGACTTAGGGAACGGTCCCATGAAGTCAATTCCCCAAACGTCAAATAGTTCTACCTCTAGAATGTTGTTGAGGGGCATTTCATCTTTCCGCGATATATTACCAGTTCTTTGGCATTTGTCACAATTTCCTGCATAATCGCGTGCATCCTTAAACATTGTAGGCCAATAATACCCACACTGCAATACCTTCTGAGCTGTTCGGTTACCTCCAAAATGACCTCTATATTCTGAAGAATGATAATGCCAAAGAATCTCTGGTAATTTAACTTCAGCTACACATCTGCGAATAACACCATCAGAACATTTATAATAAAGAAATGGGTTATCCTAGAAATACCTCTATGCATCATGGAGAAACCTCTTCTTTTGCTGCCAATTAAGGCCTCCAGGAATAGCACCTACAGCCTTGAAATTGGCCATGTCAGCGAACCAAGGGCCCATTTTAAAAACAGCCATAACCATCTCATCCGGAAAGGATTTGTTAATGACTACTTCAGGTCCATCTTGTAATTCCCTTTCCTTAATCCTTGAAAGATGATCAGCTACTTTATTCTCCATTCCAATTTTGTCCTTGATTTCCATGTCAAATTCCTGGAACAACAACATCCACTGCAACAATCGCGGTTTTGCATCCTGTTTATTCATCAAAAACTTAATTGCAGCATGGTCAGTATAAATAATAACTTTAGATCCTATCAAATAAGACCTAAACTTATCTAATGCATACACTACAACTAGCATTTCTTTTTCAGTGGTGGCATAATTCAATTGTGTCTCATTCAAAACCTTACTAGCATAATAGATAACATGCAAAATCTTATTCTTTCTTTGACCAAGGACAACACCTATGGCATATGCACTCGCATCATACATAAGTTCAAATGGCAAATTCCAATCTGGTGCTGTCAAGATAGGTGCAGTGGTGAGTTTTTCTTTTAGCACATTAAAAGCAGTCATGCAACTCTCATCAAAAACAAACTCTGTCTCTTTTATTAGAAGTTGACTCAGAGGTTTTGCTATTTTTGAAAAATCCTTTATAAACCTCCGATAAAAGCCTGCATGTCCTAAGAAACTTCTCACCCCATTAACATTAATTGGTGGTGGAAGTTTTTCAATCAACAGTAATTTGGCTTTATCAACTTCTATACCTTTTTCAGAAATTTTGTGTCCTAGGACTATTCCATCACAAACCATAAAATGCCATTTTTCCCAATTGAGAACTAGGTTCATTTCTTGGCATCTTTTTAATACTTTAGATAAATTCACTAGACATGTATCAAAACTAGAACCAAAGATAGAAAAATCGTCCATAAAGACTTCCAAACCTTTTTCCACCATGTCAGAAAAGATGGACAACATGCACCTTTGGAAAGTAGTTGGTGCATTGCAAAGGCCGAAGGGCATCCTTCTATAGGCGAATAAGATGTGTTGCAAACACATCTTAGTTTTAGGCTAGTTTTAGGTTATAATTCAATTAAATAATTAGGAATATAGATTAGAATAGGCTAGTTGTTATTTATATTCAATTTTATCTCATTTCATTACCAAAGCATGATTTCAGGACTAAAAAGGAGGAGAATCAAGCCAAAAGAAGAAAACCAAAATACAGGTCTCGCGCGATCAGTGCCAATTCCCGTGCGACTCGCGCCATGAGCACAAATGTCAAGCCTCAGCTCGAGAATAGAGGTAGAGAATCAACACACAAGTGATTTATACTGGTTCACTTCAAAACCATGAAGCTACATCCAATTTCTTCCAACCAACACTAGGTTAGAGTTCCACTATTATAATTTCCAGTTCTTACATTCAATTACAATGTCTCCTTTTATCAACCCTAGATAAAGTACAGAAATCTAAAACTCTATTAGATTCTAAGAGACAAGAACCTGAGAACACTACTAAGTTCTTTCACCTAGAGAACCCCTTCTCTAGTTACAAGCAAGAACCCAATTACAATAGCCAATATACAATCAAAATCCAAAACGAAAATTACAATTAGATTAAGGAGAAAAACAACCTGATGATCCAAAGAATGCAATGCAATATGAAGTATTAGAACATGTTGAATAACAAAATCAAAATCAGCTTTCCTTAATCTTGAAAGATTTCTTGCTCAAGAGTGACTCAAACTTCTCATGATCAATGTAAAAACAGAGCAAGAAATTATTAACCCTTAGAAAACACTTTGAAAGGCTCACAAGACACTTTAAGCTCAGAATATATGAATGGGTATCGTTTTTCTTCTTACTTAAACAAGCTAAGCATCAATCCTATTTATAACTAAAATTTGTAACTAATTGTAATCAATTAAACACGCCAAATAATCAATTATTTTGCACATGTAATCGATTAAGCCGTTCATAAGCATTTCAGGATTTTCTCAATGAGCCAAATAATTGATTATTCAGTCCTATAATCGATTAATACAGGAGACTTCAAAATATCAAAATGCACTATGTAATCGATTACGAACTTTAGTAATCGATTAAAGCAGGAGCCTGTAGCCTTCCAAATACACTGTGTAATCGATTACGAAATGTGGTAATCGATTATCTAATACAAACTTACAATTTTCAAACGCATAGTGTAATCAATTACTAGAAATGGTAATCGATTAAAGCAGGGAGATGGCTTTTTCAAAATAAGCATGTGTAATCGATTACAATACATTGGTAATCGATTATCCCAGCACGACTTTAAAACACATATAACTATGAAATCGATTACAATGAAGTGGTAATTGATTATATTCAATCACAAGGTAGTTTATATGAAAACAAAGGTCAAATAATTGATTATCCCGATAAAAAATCGATTACAATGTTCTTGAAAGCTTTTACAAGTTAGACTAAGAAAAAAATAATCGATTGAATGAAGTATGTAATCGATTAAACCAGCAGGAAATGTATTTTTCCAAAAACCTTTTCAAACATCTTTAAACTTAACCATTTTATGAAAACCTTGTTTAAATCTTATGAAAATCAATTAGTTTATTCATGAATGAATGTATGCAATGCACTTGGATCACTAGATTGCTTTTCTCTTACATATTTCACACAATCTTTAACTTCAAGGCATTCATTTGCATCTTGAAAGCTCAAAACCAATACTTGATCAATTTCCTTTACAATCTTCATGTTGCTCCCCCTGTATCCAACAAGATGGACTCCAATTATGGTGGCTCCTGTGGTGGTGGCTGCTGAACCTGTCTTAATATGCAATATTTTTAAATAAAAGACCTGCTAATGGGAGGTCGGTTGGCTTTGGATGGTATTACCTGTATTCCATAAACCTTACATAATCCTATGATCAAGGTTGGAAATCCAAGAGCTTTGTTTGACTTATCTGGGTTCAGAGGGTGTCTAGGAGGCTCTGTAGTGACAAACTGATGGATAACGTTTGATATCAGCTGGGCACATTCACTCTGAGTAAGAGTGCTCATATTGGTTCTCAGCAGTCTTACTCATTTCCCTGCAATGTTACGAACAAATTCACAGTTTGGGGAACAAACCTTTTCATCAAAACCTGAAAGCATGTTTCTCCTAGTAGTGTATTCGCATAGTTGTCCTTCTTCCAAGATAAATGGACTCCCTAAAAATTGATTAATCGCATCAGTATCATAGGGGATCCATTGGCCTCTCACGTTAGAACGTTTATTAGGAACTCCTTCCTCAGTAGGCCAGGCATTTGCCTAAAACTCCAAAACAACTTCAGGGTTGAATTTGTGCATTGGTTCTGCAAGTTGTCTCCAACTTTCTTACTCCATGAACTCGGGATATTCGCCTTCTGCTAATTGAAATCTTCATTCTTTAAGGAACGACCAATCTTTAATTACTTCAAAACGACGGTGGTGTTCCTCACTGCAAAATCTCTAAGCATCAAAGACGAAGTCTGCGGGAGGTGTTGTGCTCGAACCTTCTCCTGTAGTCGTATTCCTAGCCTTTTTTGTTGTAAGTTTCTTTGGAGCCATCTGTAATAATCTCAAAACCAAACTGAAATTAGTATGACAAGCTTTTTCTACTAAATACCAATATACCTTTTCGGTTTTCCCAATCATAACAACCTACAAGTCAAGTTGCCATTTTTGGTTCAACTTGCAATATATCACAAAGTTTTCAATGTGCACTAAATTTTCAGCCTTCACTAGACAATTCATGTGTTATACAACTACAACAATTCAGCCAATCTAATCAGTTTTAAACATGCCACTCCAAGGTTGAGTTCAATCAATGTAAGCTTTGTGAAGAATAATTTAAGTGCTTTTAGACTTTTAAGAAAAAAATTTCCAATTCAAGATTAATTTATTGTTGTGCAAACAACTATAATCCATTAACCTAAGTTAGCTTATCATTTTAACAAAAATGTCTAAACACATTTAAAGAGTGACATGCGTGCAGAATTTAAGGAATAAACATGGTTGTCCATTAAGGCATTTTATCGAACAATTTATGTGCACATAAATTGGTACATGTAATGGAAGGATGATGTAAACATATGATATACCAAAATTTAGAGAATAGCTTTTAGGAGAAGAAACATCACAGAACAATCATAGCACAAAATCAGCACAGAAGAATTCATGACTAGAATTATATACCTAACTATATTGAAGTTTATAGGAAAAAAACAATAGAAACATAAATAATACTATTACAATCACAAGAAAATTGATGGATAGGGGATACTTACATGACTGGAATGAAGTGGTGTGTGAGAGATTTTTTTAGGTGGCAATAGGCAATGGCTTGGCGAGCTTGGAGAAGAAGGTGAGGTTACAGGATGTGTGAAAATGGGAAAGCAAAAATTTGGGTAAAGTTTTGAAATGGGGTGAAAGAGATTTCACCCCTCTGTTTATTATTATTATTTTTCGTTGCAGATGTTCATTCGCTCAGGTGAGTGTTTTACTCGCCCAGGCGAGTTAACCCCAGTTTTTTTTAGTAGAAAAATTTAATATTACTAAATGATAAAAAATGCAATTTCATACTAACCAATAGTCATGTTTAACTATAATTAACCTATAACCCAAACATATAATTATATGTATAATGTTTCAATAAAACTTAAATATTAAGTAAAGCAATATAAATGTACCATACAAGATATAAAACACAAATATCATAAAAGAAAGGTTTAGAATATACTAGGTTGCCTCCTAGTAGCGCTTCTTTAATGTCATTTTAGCTGGACGTCCCTGTTGTAGCTCAAACTTCTTGCAATTGGACCACAGTGGTGAGTCTCTCAACATCACTACCCAAGTAGTGTTTGATTATGCTACCATTTACAGTCCATGTCCTCTTTGTGGCTGGAATATCTAGTATTACAGCTCCATGTGGCATGACTTCATTGATGATGAATGGTCCAAACCACTTACATTTCAGCTTACCTTGAAACAATCTCATTCTAGAATTAAATAACAAAACCTGTTGACCAAGCTAAAAATTCCTTTTTAAAATCTTTTTATCATGATAAACTTCAACTCTTTGCTTATAAAGCTTAGAATTTTCATAAGCTTGAAACCTTAATTCCTCTAATTCATGAAGTTGGAGCTTCCAGTGTTCACCAGCTGCATTCGAACAAAATTCAGAAATTTCAATGCCCAGTAAGCTTTGTGTTCTAACTCAACAGGTAAATGACAAGATTTGCCATAGACCAATTGCAAGGGAGTGAGTCCTGTTGGAGCTTTATATGCTGTTCTGTATGCCCACAGAGCTTCATCTAACTTTCAAGACCAATCCTTCCTTGATTGAGCAACTGTTTTTCCAAGATTTTCTTGATTTTCCTTTTAGAAACTCTAGCTTGTCCATTGGTCTGAGGATGGTAAGGTGAGGCTACCTTGTGTCTGACACTATAGTGTTGGAGAACCTTTTTGAGTTGGACATTACAGAAATGAGATCCTTCATCACTTATCAACACCCTTGGTGTGCCAAACCTTGAAAATATGTTTTCTTTAGACAGTGAATGATGATCTTTGCATCTGCATGTTCTACAGCTATCGCTTCCACCCATTTGGTTACATATTTCACAACCAATAAAATGTATTCATTTGAGTAAGATGATGGAAATGAACCAATGAAATCTATCCCTCAATAGTCAAAAGTTTCAACCTCTATAATGTTTTGCAGTGGCATTTCATTTCTTCTGGAGATTCCACCCGTTCTTTGACAGTTAGCACACTTCTAAACATATTCATATATGCATCCTCACACAGAGTAGTCCAATAGAAACCAGATTGGAGGACCTTGACAACAGTCCTTTTTCCATTGTAATGACCTCCATAAGGTAAACTATGGAAATGCCACAGTTTGCTTCTTGCCTCCCCCTGAGTTACACATCTTCTGAGGAGATTATCTGCTCCAATTTTAAAGAGGTAAGGATTATCCCACACAAAGTATTTAGCGTCCCTGAAAAACTTCTTTCTCTGGTGCCAAGTGTAATCATCAGGAATTGCACCAGCTGCTTTAAAATTTGCCATCTCAGCAAACTATGGCCTTTCTGTAATATTGAATAACTTTTCATCAAGGAATTCCTCTCGAATTTCAGGACCTTGTGTGGTTACCTCATCAATGGTAAGTCTGGAAAGATGATCAGCTACATGATTCTCGCTCCCCTTTTATCCTTGATTTCTAAATCAAATTCCTGCAAAACACTACTACAAAATAGGCTTTTAACATCGGTTATTTTTTCCTTTTAACATTGGTTTTTAACCGATGTTGAATCCACCAACGTTAAAAGTATCAATGTTAACATCGATTTTTAAAAACCGATGTTAACATACACTATATAACATCGGTTTTTCTTCAAAACCGATGTCGTATAATACAAAATAAACAAAAAAAATGTAAAATCTGCAAAAATCAACATCGGTTTTTAGAAAAACTGATGTCAAAATGACATATTCTACATCGGTTTTAGAGAAAATTGATGTTGTACAGTACTTACAACATCGGTTCTTCCTAAACCAATGTTATTTAGTACTTACAACATTGGTTTTCTCTATAGAACCGATGTTGTATAATCAGTTTTTACATCGTTCATTGCATAACCGATATAGAATGTCATTTTATAAAAAAAAAGGTTTATTCTATTTATTTCTCTCCGTATAATATTAAAAAACACATTAAAAGCTTAAACCAATATTAAAATTTTAAGACACTTAAATTAACAAATATATTATTAATGGAAGTCAATATATCTATTCTTATGGCACATTTTATACAAGTAGTGTGCCAAAATGTTAAAGAACCCAACACAAAACAAAGTATTCACACTATGAAAAACCTTAGAATCTTAATTATATTAAAGAGGAAGGTTGCTAAATTTAAATAACAAAATACTTGCCACACAGATTAAAAAGTCAAGTATAGACTTGCTTGAGCAAACAAACAAAACAAAAGCAACACTTCAATATTTAGTCATATTACAATTGAAAATTAAGAATAACTAAAAATTATCATTAGCACGATTTGTACCCAAATATAAGACAAGATTGTTTTTGCTTAGCCTTGTGTCACTATACTGCATCACGTGGGAACCACATATATTGAATTTCCATTCATAGTCCTTTCTTTGACCTGTGAGCATAGGAGTAAGAAAATATATTTATTTCTCATTGAAAAGTATCTTCTACATTCTTAGAGCCATCAAATTTTATACGATAAATTATATCAAAACATAAAATTTTTTCCCACATATTTAATCAAGCAAAAAGGAAAAATTAGTTGCTTAAAAGTTTTGGATCATTATGTGAAAGAAGAGAAGCA
The DNA here is from genome assembly GCA_007407185.1 of Glycine tomentella. NCBI lineage: Eukaryota > Viridiplantae > Streptophyta > Magnoliopsida > Fabales > Fabaceae > Glycine > Glycine tomentella. Next base: position 212,847 of record PYAF01003777.1, read on the forward strand.
AAAACCAATTCTAATTCTAATTGTTACCATAAAGAAGGTACAAAAAAATATGTAAAACAACAAAATTTACGTACAAGCAACAAACCAACTTCATTAAAAAAAGATGAAGGAGGCATACTGGAGAATATGTCAGGAAAGTTTACTTTAAACTACTATTCCCTTACCATATATTAAAAAATAATAGAGAAAGAGTAAAAAGAATATGAAATATAAATTCAAAGAACTATAACAATCCAAAGGGTTATTTGCAGACTTCTAACATCATAGACAAATTAAAGTTCTTATATGAAATTTCTAATGTCATTGTTTCTTCTAATCATTTTATTTTTGTGATTAGTACTAGTGGTTTTTTACTAGCTCAGAGAACTGGCTTGTAAGAGCACCTAAGGCTAACCAATCAAAGGAGCTTTCTACAACTCACTCCTACCTAATAATTGTGGAAAATAAGGAACACTCACACTTAACCAAGAGTGTTATAACCATGCGTTTAAAGCTTTATTTTTGGCTTTTCCGAGGTTCCACGCTTGGGGCGTGGGGGTCCACGCCAGGGCCGTGGGAAACAGCTCAAAAAATCAATTTCCTCTGAAGTCCCATGCTTGGGGCGTGGAGTCCACGCCTGGGGCGTGGGAAGCAGCCCAGAAGTGCAATTTTGTCTGCCAACCCACGCTTGGGGCGTGGGAGTCACGTCTGAGCCTATAAAAGGCCCAAAAGACTTGAAACCTGACATTTTTCACTCCCTCCTTCTTCCTCTTCGTCCTAAACCTCCATTAGAGCTTGCTCCAAGCTTTTTGGGACCATATTTGAGAGCTTAAACACCTCCTTTCGACCTTTGAGTGTGAGAGGAACTTATAAAAGCTTGAATCCTTCAGTTTTCACCTTGAAAAACCCCTTTTGTCTGAGGAGTGATCCTCAGAGAAACCGCTCAGAGAACTTGAGTTTCGACGAGGAACCACAGCGGATCAAGAACAAGAGAGCTAGGGGAAGCTGTTCTGAGGTCTTTTTGGTCACCGCTGAGGTAAGAAACTCATGTTTCTCCGATTGATTTTAGAATTTGGGGGTTCCTGTGAATAGTGACCCACTTGAGATGGGGCTAGAATTAGCCCAGGGTCCTATAGAGAAACTTGTTCAGGGCGAGGAATAGATGAAGGATTAGCTTTCAGTTTTTGATTTAGATGACTTTGAATTTTGGCTCTGTGGCTTGTATGTGCGGCCTTTAGGATGAATCAATTGTGATGCAGAGGCCATTCCAGAGCCTAGATTATGTCTGTTATGAGCCTGTGAGGCTAGAGGAATGGTGCCTTGACTGAGGTT
>PYAF01003778.1:9035-25297 GCA_007407185.1 Glycine tomentella
ATTTTAAAATAAATAATATTATAAATATAATATATAATATATTACAAAATATTGTCTATTAAATAAAAAGGTTTTATGATTAATAAACATTTGTTCAAAAAACTTGAAGAATATAGGTACTAAATCGGGTTGGGGCGACTTGAAGCATAACATGAACTCATCCTCAAAATGAAACGGGTCTAATTTTAAATACGAACTCGTCAAAATTAACCTTGAGTCGAGCTGAGTTTTAAGTGCCAAGATACATATGCATTTGGTTTTGACTTTTAAATGCCTGAGTTGCAGAATTTTTCTTTAATATAGTAGACCCACTCTATGTATGTTATTTGGGTTGTTGCTTGCTTCAATTCTTCTGTGTTTTTTTCATCTGTCATTGTTGATGTTTTAACTTTTGTATAATAGAGGTACTTTCCCAATTTACTAGATATTGACCAAAAAAGCATCCTCATTTTTCCATCCTGGGTTAATATTTTTATGGATGTAAAAGCTTCTTCATGTTGTTTGCAGATTTTTTCATTAAAGACAAGCTCTTTCTTGGTGTTCCTTAATCTTGTGTGCCCTTTAATTGTTTATTGTGCTTGAATTGGGACCTATAATAATAGTTATCATGTACATATTCAGTGGGGAGAGTGGAGCAGGGAAGACTGAGACAGCAAAAATAGCAATGCAGTACTTGGCTTCCCTTGGTGGTGAAAGTGTAATAGAGTATGAGATTTAAAGACTAATCCAATACTATAAGCCTTTGGCAATGCAAAAACATTGAGAAATGACAACTCAAGTTGTTTTGTAAGATTCCTGACTTGTGATGCTAATTCTTTAAATTGCCATTCTTGTGAATTGCTGCTACATTCTCCCACTTTCAGTCACATAAATAGTTTATATGTGTGAATGTGTGTAGTATTATTCAAGTATGATATTGATAAAACAGAGAATGGACGACCCTCAGAAGATAAAAATTCTCCCTGAAACTTAAGCTTCATGCAAAGACATTCCTTTGTCATGATTTAACTAACAGAATGAATTCATGCAATCCCCTATCAGATTCCCTCCTATATTCGTCAACTCGATTCTCTCTCCTAAATGTCTAACTGACTAGCACTCTCCTACTTCCTTCACATACTTCTGTCCCTTCCTTTTGGCCAAATACCTCTAGCACTTTTTACACTTTCCCAAACTTAGGCCTATGCCAATTACTTACTTTGGCTATTGATGTTTAATCCATTTAGTAATATGGGTAGCTGTCAATTTCTAGTTGTGATTCTCTTTATATTAAGTCGTGATCTCATATTGTTTTGATGCTGAAAATTCTCATAATTTGGTTGAATATGTGACAGGGAAAGGTCATTGAGATTCACTTCAGTGAAACTGGAAAAATCTCCAGTGCTAATATTCAAACTTGTAAGTTTTATTGTATTTAATGATTCGAACCATGTGTCCTTGTTCAAACTTGTAAGTATCCTTTCCTTGAGGGCAGTGGTCACCTCTGCTATATGGCAATCACTGCAGTGTATAGCCAAATATTTGTAGGAAAATGTTGTCCATAATGTGATGATACTTGAGTAGTCTCGTTCCCAAAGTCTATTGGTATAGTACTAAAGGTCAAAATTATTTGTATTTGCTTTTATCTACTTGTTTGGCTTTTATTTTGTATGCATCACATGGTAGCTTTAATTTTAGTTGCCCTTTTCCAGATATGCAGAGATTGGACAGCCTTGTTGCATGCTCGAGTTTATTTTTTTCCCTTATTCTTGTCGTATCTACTTTTCTTAGTTGTGGAGGATATCTTATTCACCCCTACCTTTTTTTGAAAGAGCTTAAATATTCTTTTGTTTTTTATTTTGTTTGAGGAGAAAGAACTTGGAAAGGCCATAGAACCATTGCTTAGGACATAGGTAAGGCCACATAACCATGAGGCATACAATGAAACCTTACTTTGCTTCCCACCTCTGTCACTACACCAGCTACCTCATGCCTGCATCATTTCTCACAGTAATTCAAATAAAATTGAATTTAGGTTTAATTAATGATTCCATTCTTGTAATTGTAAAAAAAATTCCTTTTAGCTCTTATATATAATTTAAAACATCTTATTTCAATCTTTATAATTACTTTCATTAAGTAATTGTGTTGCTTTCCTTCCACTGTTATTACTCACTTTGGGGGTTGGTTTTTGATATATTGTGTTGATCTTTCCTTTTTATGTCTTGTGTTTGATAGATTGAAACTCCAATTCTGTCAAGATCCACACTAGAAGGTGCCCGTGATTATTTAGTTCCATTAAGAATCCAAGTATTTTAGATCTTTTCACCTCCTGCATGAGATTATTATTTTGGAGCTTTTGTTGCTCAAGTTTTTTTTCTTCCTTTTTTTCATTATACATTTCAGGTAGGATTGATGATTAAGTTATCAGCTTTTACTTAAAGTGATCTGGTCGATGTGATTGTCACTTGTGGTTCTAACCAGCTGTATTAGTGGGACCAATTTTTTATCTTAAAATTGTAATTCTAATTTTAAGTGATTGGGACATTTGGTTAATTTGAGCTGTATTAATATGTGCTCAGATAAGGAAAACCATGGAGAAAGCCAATAATGTAATAGCATATATATTGAAGAAGCAGGCTTGCTTGGCATCTGAATGTGAAACTGAAAACCTAGAGAATATTGATTATGCTCTGTCTAACCCTCACGGGTAGTTTGAATGATATGGAATTTCTTTCATTTACTCTTCCCTCCACACCTAAATTAAAAATAATGTGTCTCTCTTGCATCTTTGCTTCCTTCTATATTATGATCAATTATGGATTTCTCTACACGCTTTGTCACATCTAGAAAGGGGAATTGGGTTGGTTTGATTTCATATAGTACATCATGTGTTTCAAAACTCATTGCTTTTGCATATGATTGCATCAGAGGATATAGGAAGGCAGATATTGACTTATGGAGAAAGGTATTTAATCAATCAGAGGCCTTTCTATTTTTTCTCTCATTCTTCAATTCCAACTTTATTTTTCTTTTCACTTATATTCTCCTGGTTCTACTACAATTCATGAAGCATCATTTAAATCATGAACTTAAATTGTAATATGAGAATTTGTGAGGTAACCCATTTCAGGAAGCCACTGGAGCAGTTCTTAAATGCAATAGATGGAATCGCTTTGAATGATATCACTAAAATTTCTCAGAAGATTAATTCATCACCTCTCACTATGGCATCCTATGGGGATGGTAATAATCAATTAATTAGTAGTAATTTAATTCAAGCATTTGGTTTTGTTTTTAGTCATTCCGTTTGAAATATAGGTGTATGATCTCACGACATTTTATTTCTTTTTGTCAAGTAATTAATTTTTTGTATTTCTTATAATAGTTATTTTCAGGAATAACTGATTTGGTTTCTACTTCTGCAAGAAAGAAGAAAAATGTTTTATCTATCTTCTCTTAATAGGGGGCTTTGTCAAATTTGGAAGCAAAGTGAAAATAAGAAATGTTTTCTCAAATCAAAACGGCCCCTAAACTTTCTTCTTGGTAATGTTAAAACACACCAACTTACTTGGTTCCTTCACTTATATCGGAAATATGATTGTGTTTTATTTGGTAAGCCTTCATGATTCATGATTACTTTCTCACTCTTACATGCTAGTGTCATTATCCTGCCACGTTGATATTTGCTAAGCTTGCTTGTTCCAAAAATTGTGAATTTCTTTGTTCTAATTTAATGAATAAAATTGGACATGATTAAATGGTGTTGCTTGCTTCTTTTTTTTTTTTTTTTTCATTTCCAAATGCTTGAGGTAGCAAAAGAAACTACACATCTATGTGGAACCACGTGTCAGGGTTGAGGTTTTGACAGAATCCTCACACTTTAACTTTGTAGAAACTTGGAATGATGGTAAGCAATTAAATTCATAAATTGATCAACAAAATTGCACAGCTTGTTCACTAAAATATGGTGACTAAAATTGAATTATTAAAAATTAGAAAATTACCCAAACACTATACTCCAAAAAATAAAGGTGTAATTAAATGAAACTTGCGCGTCGTGACCCAAAAGCACAATAGATAACTATGTGTGAGTAAAAAAATGTCTGATTATTGGGTTGTTTGGTGTCTGAATGGCTTGGGAGGGGAATTTACATGGTCTATTGTAATTTTTTTATTGATGTGCATCAATAGTAATTACATATGAATGCTCATTGATGTGCATTGCAATATTTAGGTGATCTAAATTAAGATATGTTTCTGGATCACATTGTTTTAAACCATGTTATGTGATTTTGCAGTTGATGCATGCTTTTCTTATGTCAGTTTTCTTGTCCTTTGAAAGAAAATTAAGCAAAAAAATCTCCTAATGTTCATCGTGGTTTTATTATTCAGATCCATTTCACAAGGTGAAGAGAATGAGAGGCCGAAAGAAGGAGGTATCACTTGTATCTTTCTGGATGACTTATTAAATGCATGATTATTATGTTAAATATTAGTGGTTTTCTTATCAGTAATTTATTAACATGCATCTGTTATTGCAGACTCAGAATGTTGGGAACAAGGGTCAGCCTTCAGCTGACTCACAAAGGCCATCTGAGAATAATAGTGGTCAAGGAATGAAATTCACACCCATTCTTAACACAATGTTTGAAGAACAAACTATTCTCGCAGTACTTTACCTGGTAACATGCTTGTTTTGATGGTTAAAAGTGTGTTGCCCTGATTAACATCTTGTTCAGAATGAGCATTCATTTTCACTCCCAATAAATTTGTCAATATTTTTTATTCTTGTTGTGATAGAATATGACCTAATAGTAAACATAGCTGTGGGGAATATCCCCGCTTTAATTTTAAATTATGTTGGTGCTGTCTCAAAGACTGAACAATTTACTCAAACTAATGTAACTGAACCTTCATTATCTGGTATGCCAATTAGCAGACCATCTCTGAACAACCAGCATAATAATAGGCCACATCAACAACTTGTGGGACATCAAAGAGGTATATCTTTGAAATGGCACTACCAAATTATGATTTTAATCTAAATTTCAAGGGTAGGGTAAATCAAACATTTTATATTTCAGTCAAAATGAAGGTTTAATCTAAATTTCAGTGGGAGAACTTATTGTGCATTTATTTAAGCTGTGCTTTTTTACTCGTGTCAGAGATCTTTGCTTATTGAAATGTATATAGTGACCCATTTTATTTTTATGCTTTTTTCTTTGTATTTTTATTTCATTGAAGTGCTTATAATTGTAAAACTATTAATTTCCTTATACACATCAATGAGATGAGATAATTTTTATGTAGATTTCTCTTTTATTGTTTTCCATTTATATCCATGCCTAGAAAATTTGATGAGTTTTGATGCAGTTTCTCAGCAAAATAAAGAATGGAAGCCTAAATCAAACCAGAAGCCAAACAGTAATAGTCCTGGAGTAATAGGAACCCCAAATAAGGCTGCTGCTGCTGCTTCACCTCCAACAGAAAATTCTGGAGATATAGAATCAAATACTGTATAGCTTCAAGATAAACTTTCCCAAGTAAATATATATGAGAATGAAAATGTGATTATCACAACTTTTACTTTTTGTAAATTCATTGTTGCAATATATGATTTCATTATTATTATATGATTACATTAGTCTTTGTTTATGTTGAATGAGTTGTATATGCATTAGTTGATTAGTGTTTTCAAGCTGTTCAATTTGTTTATTTATTTATTTATTTATTTATTATAGAATGAAATTATGACAATGTGGTGTATTTCTTAAATTTATTTGGTATTAATAATACAAATAAATTTCAATTTCCGTAGACATTCAAAAAACAAATAAAGGAAACAAAGACGGTTTTTGCGAAAACCGTCTTTGAATGGTGGCCTACAAAGACGGTTTTACGAAAATCGTCTTCTTATCCTTTCTTTTAAATTAAAAAAAATTAAAATGCAGGGAAACAAAGACGGTTTTTGAATGGTGGCCTACAAAGACGGTTTTACGAAAACCGTCTTCTTTTCATTTAATTTAAATTAAAAAAATTTAAAATAAAGGGAAACAAAGACGGTTTTCGTAAAAACCGTCTTCAAATGGTGGCATACGAAGACGGTTTTGGAAAAACCGTCTTCTTATCAATTATTTTAAATTAAAAAAAAATAAAATGAAGGGAAACAAAGACGATTTTTGTAAAAACCGTCTTTGAATGATGACCTACAAAGACGGTTTTGGGAAAACCGTCTTCTTTTCATTTAATTTAAAAGAAAAAAAATTCAAATAAAGGGAAACAAAGACGGTTACTGAAAAACCGTCTTTGAAAGTGCACAAACAAAGACGGTTTTTGCGAAAACCGTCTTTGTATATATTTTAAAAAAAATTAAAAAAAATAAAAAAATTTACAAAGACGATTTTTAGAACCATCGTCGAAAATGCCAACTTACAACGACACTTGCAACAAAGACGGTTCGAGAACCGTCGTCGTTTCCCCCGTCTGTAGTAGTGTCCACCCAAGAAGATTCCTGGTCTGCCTAAAAAAATCAAGGACAAAGGAAGCTGGAGAAACATCTAGCAATAGTGCAAACAGGATGAGCAGGAAAGGAGTAGGTCATTGTAAGAGGTGTGGAGAAACTAGCCACAACAGAACCACTTTCCCATTGAGGCCTTTACCAGCTGAAGAAACCCAAACCACTGCAGATGAACAAACCCAACAACAATCACCCACAACAGATACAACCCAAACAACCACCATTGCACACACAGAAATCCAACCTCAACTACCTATTAACACCCAATCAGATGGACTCACACAAACCCAACCACCTCCACCAACCCAAACCTAACCCTAAAAACCCATCAAGCTGGAATTTAGGAAGGTGGATCGTTCAAATGGAGGAAAGCTTATGCCATCGTCAAATGGAGTTCAAAATTTGGATGTTTTTGTTGTTTGTTGAATATCACTAGCTATCTTTGAAGATATATATTTTTTATATAACTGGTATTGGTAACAATGTCTGGTTTATTTTGCTAGACAAATGTATGGTTTATTTTGCGGGACAAATGTGTATTTTATTTTGTTTGAGAAAATATGGTTTATTTTTCCAAACAAATATATGGTTTAAAATTTGTTGAGTAAAATTTATTTTCGTTTGGTCAATTGTTGTGTTGTGTATTGGTATGAATTTAGTCTGATTCTTGTTTATGTAGTTTATTAATCACAGGTGACACAAATATGAGTTATTTAAGACAGCTTTGGGCTATTTTAAATTGTTCATATTGGTCCTTTAAGTTTTTTAAAAAGTCTCAGATTGGTCCTTTATCTTGTTAAATTAGTTCAAATTGGTCTTATGGAAAACATTTGTCTTTGAACAACAACAAACATCATAACATAATTACTCCGTCAACAATGGACAAATTCAACAATATTGTACATTTTCATTGTCAACTTCTCCTTCAAATACATGTAAAATGGAGAAACTTTAACCACTTATTGCTAACATTAGTGGACTACATTAACAGCCCACCCTCAACAATAGGAAAATTCAATAACATCAAAATCAGAACTATAATAATCCCTAACATTACACAACAAACAAAAATCAATCTCTTGGGTAAATAATTGGCAATCATAATTTATTAATTTAATTAGCATTTTACTAAAATATACCTATAGTATTATTTAGATTTAGAATGCAATGTTTTGACTCTTCAATAAATAATTACTAGCTAAAAAATTTGTTTAACTCCTTCTAGCATTTTTTTAAATACTACTTCAAATAACATTTTTTAAAACGTTAGTTTCTAGCTTCTAACTTTTTATATTTTCTTCTATTTTTATCATCAACACAATTATTCAATTTTATTATTAATTTTAAATAAATCATGATTTTATTATTTTTCTGTTCGCTTACACTTTTCAACTACTTCAATAACTAGTTTTAATGAACACTTATAATTTAATAAGTTAACCTTTTAGCTTTCAGCAACCAACTTTTAGTTCAACTACCAACTAATTTTTCAACTCTCAACTAGTTTTGTCAAACATAACCTAAAAAGTTACTAAAAAAATTTATTTATTGAACATTCAAATAATCTTTTCGACTAAAAGAAAGAGTTAAAAAATAACTCAAATCTCTTACAGAATATAGTCATAGATTTGGGGATAATGCGTTTTCTTTATGACTTTCGCTGGGATCAGCAGTTTTGCTTATGTTGCTTGTTTTTCTAATTCATTATAGAAAGGAGTGATTATCTTATAAAACTAGCATGAGTAATATGAACTTGAAAATTCCTTTTTTTTTTTTGTGAAAATGAAAAAAAAAATGTCATAAGATCTTATTATGAATGATTAAAATTAAAACCAAAATTACATAATCCTTTTACATGATCATGTAAATTTAAATCTTAACATCAATTCAAATAAACTTAGAACTTTATTTGATAAAAACTAAATATCGTGAAAATGATTAATATATATCCAATTAAAAGGTATTATTCAATTATTTACGTATGAATATATGTAACAATTACTCAACAAGGATATGGAAAAATACGACAGATTATAGTACATGGGATTCTTAATGATGAAGAAATATTAAGGTATTATTTAACTCGATCTATTATGTAAAAAAAAAAGTTGGCTAATGTGTAGACTCTTTCTATTAGGATGAATTGATTGATTTTAATTTAGTGGTTATTTCTCCCCCACCCCCCAATAATTGTAGAATGGGCATGATGAAATACCTTAGACCAAGTCAGTGTAAACGATCACATGTTGTAGCTTTCTTCATCGGTGAGCAACTATTTTACCCTTTTTATTTTCACTTTTATATTATTTTATCTTGTATTGGTTAATAATTTTGGTCACGAGCTTTAAGCCTGTTTAATTACCATGTGACCAGTACAATCTAAAGTAAACATACAATTTGGATCTATGAGTTACATGTTGATCTTGTTTCGATCAAAAAGTGAACCCTAAAGGCCCGCCATATATAACCTGTAGGGTCAGCAATACAATGTTTCCAAATAACTAATTCATTTTGTTGCTATAAACTTTATTAATTAACATTCTCTAATATTCTTAAAACAGAACAATAAAGAAATTAACATAACTTGTCGCCACATTTCCTGAATATATGTTTGATTATTGCACAAAGGCACGCATATTTAGTTTAGAAGTTGGTCTGAACAATCATGCTACTTTCTGAGTTGACTGATAAATTTTTTATAAGTTGCACGGATGCAATATGATAAATTGCAATAGAAATGCAACTACGTAGGGGTTGGCATTGAATTATGTCCAGTCACTTTTTCATGATAATTCTTTTATATCTATGGAGTATGGAAATAGGGGAATATCTCTGTGTGTGTGAGCAACTGGCCCGTCACCTACACACACTAACTCATCTATAATTGAATCGTATGATAATACAAGGACCCACACTCAATTACATTAAAGTAAACATTAGCGAACTAAGATTTGAAATTTGATGGTTTCTGTTTTGAACACTTGTCCTTGATTATCATTTGTGCATGGCCAAAAGTGAGTTCACACATGTGATATAACATTGTTCCTCATTTCTCCGCCACGTGAACTTGCATGCAAAGGATTGAAGCGATAACCTACCTCTTTTTTACAACTGACACTCTTGTTTGCCAATTTTGGTGCAACCTATCAATTTTAATATCCTCTGAAGCTTGATTCCTTTCTCCCATCACACCAGCATTAATTCCGTCTCCTTGGTACTGGCATGCAGGGCTTTGATATTTTGTTTTTATTAAGTAAGTGTGAGCATGACTTTGATATTAATACTTTTTTCATCTCATTATTGTCTCAAAGAAAAAAAGTTGTCATAAAATATTTGTTATTTTAACTTTTTAAAGTATAATTAATTAATTTTTCTACTTATATATCTTACAATATTAATGCTAGTCAATAAAATTTATAAATAAATTACTGATTATAAAAGGTTAATTTTATAAAATTATTATTCTTTTTTATCTATGTATTATTTTTTATTGATATATATATATATATATATATGTAATAACTTTAAATAATTATTATTTTGAGACGAAAAGAGTATTACTTTATTTTCAGCATAATATCTTATGTCTTTTCTTTTCATTCTTGGCGCTTTTAATCAAGTTACTGATCTACATGCACAATTTGCAACATCAACGGACTACAAAGCTATGTTTCATGAAAAGGAAAAATCCCTTCAACCCAATGCTGTCTAAATGGATTGGGAAAATGACAATAATGCTGTCCTACTTTGTCAATTTTCCCACTGCTTTAATTACCTCCCACTCTCCCACAAACAACTGCCCAAATCTCACTCTCCCAAAAACTTGGTTTCATGCGCAGTTCCATTAATTATATATTATTATTTTTTTGTGTAAAATTAAAGCTCCAATAGTTATATAGATACGCAATTGTTAAGGACATGTATTCATGACACAAAACTTTATACCATTCAAATAGTAATAATTAGAACTCGATCTATATAAGAATTAAATTTTCTCTGCTTGAATTAGGAATTTGCTACCAGAAGTATATGGACATTTGGATGACTGCAAATTATTGAAATTTGTGTTTGTAATTAAATTTCTCAAATAACAAAAATTATGAGTGCAGATAATTTATTATACTGTCCCTTGAATTATCCACTTGCGCCTCCATATCATTTCATGGGCTTGAGATATAGAATTGCATCTTTTTATTTCAGAGGCTTAGAAATTTTCTTTTTGGTTACAAAAGGTTAGAATCTTTTTCTTAAGAATGTAATAAAATACACACAAGACATTTCTTTTTAGTTCAAAATGCATTAAAACATTCACATGGTCATCCCAAAACAAACTTTAAATATGATGAGGGTTGGTCCAACCCTGGGTAAAAACTCTCGAAAATATTTTTTTATACTTATTAATGATTTAAAAAATAGTTCAAATTAAATTACTTGAAAAGCAACATTAAGTTAATAGGATTAATAAATAATTTTTCTTGTTAAAAGTCCATCATCTTATTGTGATAGTGTTTCTCTTTTCAAAAGTAACAGAAATATAATTTAAAGGTTCTAATAAGTTAAATGAGTCATTCTTTAATGGCTTAAATTATGTTTCTCATACCTGAAAAATAGGTCATTTTTAGATTACTACCTCAAATTCATTGTTGATCAATTAAGTACATGAAAATAGCTGATTGTGAGTGATTGTGAGTGTTATCGAGGTTGACTGTGATATCTACTAAGTGGAAACAAAATGAGAGAGTCTCCTTCACGTGTACTTGTTGTCGCATTCAAGAGAGGAGTCATCTTCTAACTGGAGCAGGTACTGTGATTTTTTCATTTTGTTTATTTGCTTTCCCTTACTTAGTGGTCCCCTTGTGTCCTATTACCACATTGCAGTGGTCGTTGTTTTGTGAAGTTGAAAAAATTTAAATTTTTATTTGGGGTTTTTCGAGTTTTATGAAGGTCTGATTACAAAATGATTAAGGGTTCAAGGAAGGTTCGCTTAGGGTTGGATTATGGTTTAACTGGGTTTGATAGCGTTGATTAGTGTTCAAGTAGGATTTGATTAATGGTAGACAATAAATCGAGAACATTTCATGGCAAAAGTGGTACAATTGACAGAAGCATGATAGCACTAGTTTATGAGTACATAGGAAATGACTCTCTTGACATGTATTTGTTCAACGAGAAGAAATCTTGTTACTAAACTTGTTGAAAGCCAAGAGTGGCTTCCAATGTAGGTTTGGAAAATAATTTGATGCTGGACAACTTAGAGAGATACTAATAAATTGTGGGATAGAAGAGAAAAGTAGACGCATTGCATAAAGAATGGCTAAGGTAGCTTTATTGTGTGCTCAATGTAGGTCATAATTAAGGCCCATAATGAGTGTTGCGGTGAAAATGCTGGAAGGTTCACTAGAAATTCCAAAACCTATGAACCCATTTCAGTACTGATGGGTGGGATTTATGTTGCTCATCCACTCCAAGTGTCACAGACCTATACAACAAATATTTCTTCTGGTTCTTTTGTTATGGTAACAGAGTCCAACATTGTATGTGCTACTCCAATTATGAGCAAGTATGAGATTAAATTAGCCTTTAGCAATGTGTGATGGAGGAAATATGCTATTTGATGAAAGTTTTCCATGGGTTAAATAAGTTGTAAAATATTTTTCTTTCCACTAATTGGGTTCAAATGTATCATTTTCATGTGTCCTATTTTAAGGTGATAATGTTCTTCTCCTTTTTCCCTTAAACTATTTGGAGTTAAAACATTGTTTCTATTTCTGTTGCAGGCATGAGTTTCAAATTAAAATTGCATCACGGTGATTTCTTTCATAGAGACCATGTAATGCAATGTGTTGGGACCGACGATTCATGAAGTGTCCACTACAACAAAAAGCACTTTTTACGACGGTGATACTACGACGGTTGATAAGGAATCGTCTTAGATGGACACGCGGTGGCATTTTTGTAAATAAATACAACTAATTTAAGACTGTTTCTCAAAAACCATCTTAGAAACTATCATTCTAGGACGGTTTTGGTTAAACCATCTTAGAAGCATTACAATAAAAATAATATTTGACTACGTTTTCACAAAAACCATCTTTATTAGCTTTTTAATCGCTTCCACCAACAACAGTCTTCATAAAAAAAAACCGTCTTTGTATAACAGTTCAAATTTTAAATTTGAAATTTGTTTCCTCTCTGTCCCTTCACTTTCTCTCCGTCCCTCCACTTCCTCTCTGCCCCTTCACCATGGGATATCGAGCTTGCCCTCACTCCAGTCTCTAAGTGCACACAGAGACACGTGTGCGGGGAGGTCGGTGGCGCATGTGGCTATAGAGACCTCCTTAATGGCAGTTATGGCATGGCCGCCGCCCTCAGCGAAGCTCTCTTCGAGCGCGACCAGATCTATTGCACCTGCTTCGAGGTTCATTTTTGCGAGGAGGATTCCGACTTCGACAGGTAGTGGTGCATCTCCGGCATGACGATCGCCGCCACTGCCACCAATTTCTACACCCCGAACTAAGGCTCCGACGCGGAGAGCATCGCCGGACACTGCCACCCTACGAAGTAGCACTACGTTCTCCCCATTGAAGCGTTTGAGAAAATCACAATCTGGAAAGGCAATGCACACATACGGAGTTATTACCATTTATGTTTGTTTTGTTTTGTGTTTGACTAATAATCAGCTAACATTGTTAGGGCAGAAGATGGGTTTGGGTAATGTTGGTTCTAGTTCTACCCCAGCTTAGTAGTTCAGAGGTTGAATGTACTCACATTTAAGTTTGCCAAATTATTCTTTAGCGTGAAAGGAAAACTCTTAGGCATTGAGGTAACACAGACAAAGTCAATATGTTTTTGTAATTCATCATCTAGAAAAAACGATGAAGGAATATGAACCTTACACTGCCTTCTTGATTATAAAGTTAGGGGATTGCTTCTTGCTTGGTAGTTTCCTGTAGCACAACCATTCATGCTTTATGTTCATTGCAGTGAGGTTTTTTGAAAAAAAAAAGCATGTTATGCTTTATTTTCATTCTATAAGTGAGATGTTTTGGTTATTGAAAATCATTTTGTATTAACTAAAGATAGTCTGTAATTGGAGATATTTTGCTGCTTTTCTTACCATTCTTGAAGTGTCTGGTATGTAGATTGGTGTATTTGACAAATTAGGGAGTTTTACCTAAATCCATTAATGTCCATTCAACTCTGATCATTAAAACATGTTTATTATCAGGCTGATGTCTTTTATCCTTTCTATTTTTTTTTCTTTTTCTTGTCCATCTGAGCATGAAATCAAAATTAATAAATCTCAATGGTTAGCTTGAGCAACTGGTATTGGACATGTAAGAAGGTGGATAATTCTTGGCTAATTACATATCTATGCACCAATGAATAGGTGCATCAAAGTGAATCTACTTGGAGTTAAACCCAGGATAACAAGCCATTTCACCTTTTGCATGAATAAAGTAAAGTGATAGAACTGCTACTTCTGTTGTTAGTGAATAATGGCAATTATTTTGACAGAATTTATTACAAGCAATATAGCATTCTTTGAAGTGTCATATATTGCACCTACAAAATAGCATTTTGGTTATTGTAGGCTTGAAGCACCTAGGCGCAGGCTTCTATTCTTAAACTATTACATTATAATATGATGAAGCATATACTAATGTTTTTATTTTAGATGCACTACTACACAGAAGGCCTACGACGACGGTTATTTAGGCCATACGACGACGGTTGTTGAACCGTCATTGTTGCGTGTGTCGTTGAACATGAGGTACTTTCAACGACGGTTCTAAAAAACCGTCTTCGTTTCTAATTTTTCATTTATTTTTTTTAATTTGAAATACAAACGAAGACGGTTATTAAGGAAAACCGTCATCGTATGTCAACATACAATGACGGTTTTTTGTTAATAACCGTCTTCGTTTACATTTAATTTCAAAATTAATTTTTTTTTAATTTAAAATACAAACGAAGACGGTTATTAAGAAAAACCGTCATGGTATGTCAATATACGATGACTGTTTTTTGTTAATAACCGTCTTTGTTTGCATTTAATTTGAATATAATTTTTTTTAAAATAAATTACAAACGAAGACGGTTATTAACGAAAACCGTCATCGTATGTCAACATACAATGACGGTTTTCTGTTAGTAACCGTCTTTGTTTGTATTTAACATCAATTTTAATTTTTTTAATTTAAAATACAAACGAAGACGGTTATTAAGAAAAACTGTCATCGTATGTCCACCTACAATGACGGTTTTCCTAAATAACCGTCTTTGTAGTTTTTTAATTTTTTAAAAATTAAATTTGAAATTAAAAACCTACGAAGACGGTTATTTACGGAAACCGTCATCGTAGGTGGACATACGATGATGGTTTTTTCCTAATAACCGTCATTGTTTGTTTTTATTTCAATTTGTTAATTACTTTTTTTTTTGTAAACGCATCTCCTAACTTTTTTTTCGAAATTGGTTTCTATACTACCAAATGAAATTAAAAAATACACCACATTGAAGGGATTTTATTTTATAAAATAAATAAAAAACTAAATTGTTAGTACACTAAAATTTAAAATTGAGCTTAACGCTGTAAATTTAATTTAACAACAAATTAAATAAAATACCATGCAACAATATGACATACTAAAGGGTCAATATTTAATATGCCTACTTAAGAATCAACTGGAATAATCTCACAACACCACAAAATTCTACCACTACATTTTTGTGTACCTGGCGCGAAAAGCAACTCCAAGCATCCAGTCATTCCTTGAATAAGCATTGACAAATCTTACTACTACCAGCTACAAAATACCAGGATCTCATAGTAATTAATAAAACTATATTTCCATCATACAAGTGAGACCAGAAGTTATTATTCATGAATATAAAAATTTATATGCCTACCAAAAAAAAATCATTCTTTATATACTTTTTTATTAAACTTCGGCAACTATTCTTTTTTTATTTTAAATTCCATATATTTTTCCTACATTCTATATAAAGAACATACAGACAAAGTCCATTCACAGAAAAATACAAACAAACTCACAAATCAGTCTTGGAAATAGTAAAATAAAGTAGATAACTACAAATTTTTAAACAAGAATACAATTGTATTTAACGCTAGCCTAATGGGATATTGGTTAATCATGCCAATATAAAAGCTTTTGATATTGGTCAATTGCACGTGGCATACGACTCATAACTTTAAGCCTTTGATATAAAAGCTTTTCATACAATTATCAATTTATCTTTTACATAATATTTTGACTAGATTAAAAAGGAAAAGTGTCTAAAATCTTATTTCTTTTACTGTCTAAATTTTTTTAAGAAAATACATGCTTTTAATTCTAAACAAGAACTTCAATGTCATTTAAACTAATATTAATTATTTGATATAGATAAATATATAATATCTTTAATATAAAATTAAAAATTGAAAAAATTATTACAATATTATACAATTTGCAAATAGTAGAGTAAAAAATTAAATCACTTGGCAACATAAAAAACAACATTGTCAAGCATGAGAAATTTATTAGCACATCCAATGGTTAGGACCCAACTTGAACCACCTTCTCCAATAACTATAGATATAATTGGCACCTTCAGATCAAACATGGATCTCAAATTGTGAGCAATCGCTTCACCCTGCAAGCATGAAAATCAACAAATGGGTTAGCCTTGTAACAGAAGAAAGCCAAAGAATCTTAGAGAACCTAGCTAGCTAAATACTTGTCCTAGTTCCTCTTAT
>PYAF01003778.1:49400-89473 GCA_007407185.1 Glycine tomentella
AAGCATATACTGGTAATCTAGACATTCATCATCCAATAATTTCTTATCTGAACTGTTTGAATATATGCAATAGATGTAATGGCAGCATATTTTTCCATTCTCAAATATTTTGACACTGAAACGTTAGCCACCTCTGATTCAAATTGTCAAAAGGACTCGAGTCACAGTCACAACAAAGATCCACAAGCTATAGTACACAGCATTTTAAAATATTCTTTAAGGTGTGAATATACAACACAAATCCCAAAAGGAAACCAAAGACCAAACATGCAAATATGTTTCAAAACAAAATGATAAATGGTTCTAATTGAAGCAGTTAATGATGATGGTGCTGTATGATAATATCTCCATGTAATGTATCAAACTTTACATGCACTATAATTGAGGAACGGGACATTTCTTAAAGTGAAAGTTTGAAAGCTGAGAATAAAATTATGTGGTGAAACCACCACTTACAGTACGCATTCAAAGAGAATATCAAACTAGTATCTTTTTTTTTCCATGAACACACATACATTATGTTTTTTTTAAGCGGAAAAAAATAAATGATTGAGGCATCTCAGCAGAGGTAGATATCTCAACTATGGTGACACCCCTACCCCTATCGGTCCTCTGCCACAACCAAATCAAAGAATTTATTCATATAAAGGAAATCAAAACACTTGTATCTCAGCAGATCAAAAATATAAAGTAAACGATTTCTTTTACCTTGCCTCTTGATGAAGTAAAACTCTCCATGATGTTCTCTCAAAATGGAATTGAAGAAAAATCTATCACATTGCATCATATTCAAACAAACCTTACCAATAGGTACTTCTAGTGAATTATGGATAATAATTGAAACTTAACATTCCTTCAATTAGATGCATCTTGTTGCCAACTAATATAAGGTTGACTTATATCATGTAGCAACACAAGAATGGCCTAATGCTAAAAAGTGGAGGTATTTGGTGAAACAAAAATACTGATATGCATACTCAAGAATTCATAATTTCCGCCGAATTCCTTTCCACACACCAAAAACAATATCTTTTTCTCCCTTCACAGAACCAAAAAGACATAATAACAGAGCCCAGAAAACTCAGAAAGAGACTAAACTAAGAAATTTAAAAGGTCAAATAAAACCACCCAAGAGACAGATAGTAACCAAAAAGAAAAACAGTTGCTACTGGACTAGTTAATTTACATTTAACATGTTTTTACAAAGCCAAAAATTCTTTAGTAATATCTAAAAAAAATTAAAAAAAAAAAAAAGAAAAGCTAGAATGAGAGATTCAATGGAGTAGCTACAACGTAGGGAACAAATTGTTGAACATTTCTACATATATACATAAGTCTATTTAATATCTACACAAGAGAGAATGCATACTTGATGTGATATTCATCCATCCTAAACAAATAGTAGTTCTGAAATTTTTCTTTATAGCTTAAACATAATAGTAGTAATCCAAAGAGTTGGTGCTATAAGGTGAGTTGCATTCACATCTTATATAAGAAAAAGAAAAAAAAGCACAGTAGTGCAGTTTCATTATAGCTTAAACATAAGCCGTTGAGAAAAGGAGCAAATTATTAGTGTGTTGGTTATCCTATGGTCACTTTTCCCATTACTTCAAATAGTACTAGGCTATCTTTAAACATAAAGACATAAAAACAAAGAACACTTAATTAACACTAAACCAATTCAATTCACATTCAATTAATTAATTTTTGTTGTCCAGTTGGACACATAGATACAAATAATTATAATAATTATAACAAACCAAATCAATTGAGAAAAAAGAAACAAAAAAAGATTTCTACAATTAATTGTTCAACTTCAACCCCATTTAGCTAACCTGTGCTACTTGTGCTTTCTGACTGATTCCTATTTACCTAAGTGGAATTGTTCGTGCAAGAGCTACTAGCACTGGAATCAGAAACAACATAGTGATTAATTTATGGAATTAATTTATCATTTTGGTTTTGTAGCAAAGATTCATGTAGAGATGAACCTAGGAAGCTACTAAGGAGAGGAAGAGGCTGAAGCTGGTTTTGATTCATGTCAAGGCAAAAATAATGAAATTATTGATATGATTTGCATGTAAATGAGGCAGGGTATAATAGCTTAATAACATTGTACAGAATATATATATTCGAGGGGTCCATGATACTCTTTAATGTTTAATAGAAATAATGTTTTGCTTTCAAATTTGATAAAAGGCCAGGCAGACCTTGCGTATAGGATACTACTAGCTTGCCACTTCCTTCTCCACTAAAAAACATTGGCAAATTTATATTTAGGCCTAACAAAATTGGTCCATTTAACTGCAATTTAGTGCAAACTGGGTAAATCTGCAAACTGAATGCTGTTATTTTGGTTTGAGACCACAAATATCTTCAATGACAAACAATCATGCTTGAGTAAAGTAGAACTATTGTATGTATTGGAGTCATGGCAGCTAGTAGCCTAGTTTGAGGCTATTTAGCTATGGTAGGCCTAGGGCCTAAATGTTTGTTAAAAAAGAAGACACAAAAACACAAAATTAGTAGTGTTTATTGTCAAAATCAGAAAGCACAACAAAAGTATATGGACTGCATAATTGTACAAATCCAATAAAACCTAAGGACACGCATTTTTGTCTTACTATAAAAAATGAAGTCTACATCATATTCAAAACATATATGATTGATGACACCGTTACAAATACAACATCAAATCAGCGATATATGATCATGAATTTCATGTATTTCTTCATACAATAGAAATAGTAAATGATAAATGTACATTAAATTATGAAGCTGCTATACTCGCAAAAGGATAAATTTGTGCACTATAGAAGCTGAAATGGCTTATTTCTAGATACACGTTTCACAACTAAGATCAATTCAGTTCAAATTTTAGCTCATAGTAACAGTGCACGAAACCAAAAAACACAGCTTGGTATTGTTTTTAAGTATTCCATTCAGTTTTCTATGCTAAGCCAAACATATTGTGAATTTGTGATAACAATCTTGTTTTTTTTTTTTTTTTAATTCTTCAACTCTTTGTGCAGGAGTGGAACACTTGCTTAGATATGTCAAGGATACAACCATTAGCACCCTTGCAACAGAGGTTTCATTTGTCCCTTTTAACTCATCCTTATTAATTCCTTTCCCTTTGTACTCTGTATTCTTGATACTTTTCATTTTTATATGTTTTATCTTTGTAATACTTTTGTGGTTCTTTTAAGCAAATCAATTGATGTTGAATGTTCACAATGCTATTTTATATAGGTAATTGCAAAAAACAAAAGGAAAAGCTAGATCCTTAAGTCTATCACAAATCATATTCAGTTTTTATTGTTAGAATATTATAGTTCTCTGCTTCCTTAAATCTTCACTAACATTGAAGATTGAGTTTGTTGACTTTTTCATATTTTCATATACAAAAAAAAAAATAACAACTAGCAAGTGTGGGAGTTCAACAAAAGCTCACTCACAGTCATAACAACTCTGAGTATACACTAATTTAGGGGAAAACGAACCTCTAAAATGGGGTGGGCTGCGTAAGAATGGGGAGAATACACTGATTTAGGGGAAAACGCACCTCCAAAATGCATTCAAGGCAGACCAAATCACACAATGCAACTTGGAAAACCAGGTTTACAAGATAAAAAAAAAAAAAAAAAACCCAAATGTGACAAAAACCCAAAACCCTAACCCAGATCAAGCTAATTAACAATGGAATACATTCACCTAATGGGAAATTGAAGACGACATCAGCCACGACGAAACAAGCTCCACTCACGAACCCCTAAATCAAAACCCGTTTTCAGAAGAGCACGGACAGGAAATAATCGAAACCCAAGACCCTCAAAACATCCCTAATAGATACCAGCTTCCAACCAAATCAATGAAGAGGAGAACGAAAAGAAGACTCACCTGTGGTGGTGACGGAGGTTGGCCTGCTTGACGAATGATACTCACTGCGAGTCTGTGCTTGACAAGGAGAACGCGTTTTTGTGACTAAGGAGGCTAGGGTTTGTCTGAGAGTGATGTTTTAGGACAATCAGAATTGGGAGTTGAGAGTGGTGTGTGGTGTTTCATAGCGGCCTTTTATTTTCTGCACAACAAAACCACGATGGTTTATAGAAAACCCGTCCTTGTCAACTTCAACTAATTACAAGTATGCCACCGTCCCTTTTTCGACGATGGTTATTGTATAACCGCCGTTGATATGCTGTCGTGAAATAGGATATTTGTAGTAGTGCCTTTTGCTATCTTTCAGGGTTTAAATGGTATTGTAGGAGATGAGATGGGACTTGGAAAGACCATTCAGGCCATTGCTTTTTTGGCCCAAAGGATCTTTACCGTAGGTAAATTTTGTTCTTTTTCCTTTTTTTTTTTTACCTTGATAGGCTCAGGTACAGTAATGACTTTCTACACAGGGTTAATGTTTGACAAAAATGAACTTCTTTTAATCAAACGTCATTAACCATACAAAGATATTTGTCAACATATAAATTTTGTTTGTGGAATGCATAAGCCAGACTATAGTGTATTAGATATAGCTTCAATCATAAGCCTTGACTTAAGCAATTGAAAGAATTAATTTGTACAGTGTGATTTACTAACTATGGATTCTATATTATTGTGTTATGAGACCAGCCCATCATGTAATCACTGTTAACAAACCAGCTAAACCGATGCTCACAATATCTCTGATTTAGTATTTGCTATCTTCACAGGTTTATGAAGCTGAGGCAACAATATTATAAAATACTAGTGCAAGTAGTCAATCTAATGCATAACTGTTGTTGCTTAATTATCCATTTTTAGGCAGATCCTTTCTTTTTTGACTGTAAGGTTCATCATTAGTTTGAACTGATAATTGATTCTTGGTTCCCTTTTGAACTCTCAGGATTGTTAACTCTGGTGAGTTACAACATAGGATGTTATAAGTGGTCAGCAGTGTTTTGTATTTTCTAGCATTTTGCTAACATAGTCTTGGTACAATAATCTGGAAGTTGTAATGGTTTAGGTGATGTGATGTTATAATTCCAATAGAAAGTGTTAAATGCTTTTAATATATGATGTGGTTTTAATGGTTGTATGTTATGCATTCGTAGGTGTAAAATAATTTTAAAAAATTTATAAACAAACAAAGACGATTATTAACAAAAAATCATGTTCGTAAATGTTAAGATTTAAAAAAAAATAAACATACAAATGAAGACAGTTATTAAGAAAAAATCATCTTCATAGGTTGACATACGATGACGGTTTTTTCTAAATAACCGTCTTCATTTATGTTTAATAAAAAAAATTGAAATAAAATAGAAACAAGGACAGTTATTAGGGAAAAACCGTCATTGTATGTTGACATATAAACAAAGATGGTTATTAGAGAATAATCGTCTTTGTTTGTATTTTATTTTAAAAAAATTAAATTGAAATTAAATACAAACAAAGATGGTTATGAAGAAAAAATTGTCATCTATGAACAGATGTCCAACAATAATATTGGGTGATTGATATGGGATCAAACTCTCTCTCTCTCTAAGGATGTCTATGGTGGTAAGACACCTTAGGGAAGAAGATCACAATGCTCACAAGAGTAAACACCACAATTGGACGTGAGGTGTGTGCACTGTGTGTACGGAAAAGAGAGAGTCAAAGTATGTGTACCTTACTCCATTGGAGGTGCTCATATTTATAATCACTCACCTGAAAATCAGTTAGAAAAGGTTACCCACGAAACGTACTGAGGATCCCGGAAGATTGGTGATTGTGGCTGAGAACGGTTACCGCCACCTTCTCACTACTAAAATTGTTCAATAGAATAATCTGACTTGGTCTTGTTGGGCCTCTTATGACTTGGCCCATTCCAAATATTTGTAAACAGACTTACAGTGTTGCACGGGGACGATTTTGACATTTCATAAGCCCAAAGCAAAATAATATATAAGGGTCCATTACATACAAGTATGGAAAAGATTTAAAAATGTTTTTTTCCTTAAATTTAAATTACTGATATAAGAATGAACAAACAAAGTATATGGAAAGAGGTTATCTAGGTCCTATTAAAATTCTCATTAATCCAAACATCAGAGTTCACTCGAACAAATACAATGACTCAAGAAACTTGGGGTGTTTGATAGTTGTTGGATATAGGAGAAGTTGCAAGAGGAATGAAAGTAAGAATGAAGAAGAAGCTTGATGATTAGCTTAAAGATATTTTTGCTTTATCATGCCCAATCAAGTATGAAGACATGTGCAATTTGTTTAAGTTTGATTCAAGTACATTGCTTTGTGATCCTTGCATTTGTTGGAATACAAGTGTGAGTTAAAGTCCCACATCGAATAGAATTAGAAAAGTTGAATACCATATAAGTGAGGCGAAGACCCATAAACCTGAGCCTTAAGGTTTTGGGTTAAAGTGTGGTGTCTAATTCACTTATATGGTTGCTCGTGTAAATCCCCCTGATCTTTACCCCCCTCGATTTCCCAACAGCATTGCTATTTGCATGTTTCATTGTACTTGCATACATAAGTGCTATTAAAACTTGAAAGCTACTAAATGATTTCAAAACAGATTCTCATAGTTATGTTTTTGGAAAATGAAAACTTACTGTTTTAATCGATTACACAGTGTTTTAATCGATTAGATGCTTTTGTTCTAAATCTGGAAAGACCATGAAAAACACTTTAATCGATTACAAGATTGAGTTAATCGATTACATAGTGTATTTTGGAGAACCATACACTTCTAATTTAATCGATTACCAATTGTCGTAATCAATTACATAGGTTTTTAGAAAACTCTTCTTTTCTTCTTTAATTGATTACATTGCGAAATAATTGATTATTCTATCCGTAATCTTTTTCCAGATTGCTGAGGAACAATTTAATCGATTATTCAGTTATTTTAATCGATTACATATGGAAAATAATCGATTACACTAGCGGATTAATCGATTAGTCAGTTAAATCAGTTTTTTAAAAGCCTTTGTAAGTCAATTCTTTATAAATAGAACTTGTGCGAATTATTCAAAAACCTGAGTGACTTACCAAAGAGAAACCAAGCTTTCTAAATGTTCAAGAGACTGATTTCCTAATGATTAACACATCTTGTAAAGATGAAGATTTCTGAGTTTTAGAGAAGATGTGTTAAAGAAAAGAAGTTTTCAAGATATTGATTCTGAGCAATAGAATTCATATTACCTGGATTGTGTGGTAATCTCATTTTGTTTTCATTCATTCATACATGAAGGATCACAGGTAGTGTTTATCTTGAATCATTCTTTTTGGATTTTCTAAGAGTTTTGTTGTTTTGTAATATTTCAAATTGATTTATTGTAAAGCATTTTAGAGAGGGGTTCTCTAGGTTTGAAGATTTGAGTAGGTTTCTCAAGATCTTTATGACATGTATTCTAATAGTGTTTTAGAATTCAGGATCTTTGTCTAGTGTTGATAGAGATTGTCACTTGCTGTGCTTGTATAAGAATAATTTGATATAGTGAAAACTCTAACCTAGTGTTGGTTGGAAGACACTGAATGTAGTCTCCATGTTTGTGAGGTGAACCAGTATAAATTATTGTGTGATTGTTTTTTTTTTATCTGTATATCTTTCATTACTATTGTTTGAAAATCAATAAGAAAATTTCAGTCATTACATGCATTTCAAGATGATATTAGATAGAAAGAAAAATTTGTTTATCATCAAGGGTGTTTGAGTGATACGATCCAAGTTTTAAATTCCGCATATTGTTTTCAAGAAAAGTTATTAAAGGTAGTCTTAACCAATTCATCCCCCCTCTTGGTTATTTGAAGTGTGTTCATAGTATTTTTAATAGTTAATTTTTTTAAATTGTTTTTTAAGAATTCTACATTGGAAAATTATAATTCTTATATTTGGTATGTAATTAATAAAAAAATTCTTAGGAAACTATAATTTCAAGGAATAAATTTTAGCCTACATTGGAAAACTATAAATTTTAAGTTTGCATTAGATTATATACGATTTTATTTTATAATTTATTTCAAATTTAAATTTAGAATTTTTCTTTTAATTTTGTTGGATTTAACAAGATAATATTAATTTGGATTAGATTGTATCTTATCATTAGTTCAAATTTGATTTAGAATTTTATCGTATTCATGGAAGTGGGTCCCACATTTAAATTGGGTCTCAAAACTGATTAGTTTACTTCAATTTGTTCTATGAAGATTTTGCAACTCCCTAAGAGTCGGTTTGGATGAAGTATTTAAAACAGGGAAAATAATCTAAACAAGAATTTAAAGTTTTTAAGATAAAATTTGGTGTTTGGATATTTTATTTGAAAGATTTTAAAATTCAAGAAATTTTAAACAGAAATTTCAGTTAACTAAAATTAAGGAATTCTAATTTTTTACTATGGGATTTTGTTTCCATGTGGCATTTTGGTTTAGTTTCTTGGTTCTTCTACTTGTAAGTAACTAATATATACAGCATCCAAGTAACTTGTAAGATTCAACATGAACTTCTCTCACCAATTCTAATGAGCTAAATTTGTAATAGCTGACAAATTTTGCATTCAAGATCAGTTATTATTTTAATAGCCTATAGCTAATAAGCATCAGAATGGTCTATATGTATATATATATATATATTATTCAAGACCAGTTATTATTTTAATAACTTAGCTAATAAGCATTGCAGTTGTTGTTTTGTAGCTAGATGGTAGAAAACAACAACTTAATTAGCAATGGAAAAAGGATTTTGGCTCTAAGTTATATTTAGAAGTGAATAGTCAAGAAATAGAAAGTATTACAATTGATGCTTTAGTTGCTTCAAGAAAACGTAGAAGAGATGAAGAGGAGGAAGAAGAATTTGAACAATCATTTTTCATTATTGTTAGTGTTGCCACTATGCTTTTGGGTGCAATGACTTAGTATCATGACAAGTACTTTGTTAAGGAACCTACCCAAAATTTGGAATTAGAAAGGCATAGTTTCCTCAATCGTTTATATAGGGGAACAAAAACTAATTGCATTGAACAATTAAGGGTCAATAAAAAGGCATTTTTTTAGGGTTTGTAGAATTTTACAAGAGAAAGGGCAATTGGTAAAAACAAGAAATTTCCTATAATTGCAACTGTGACAATGTTTTTGCATATCCTTGCTCACAACCTAAAGTATAGAGTTGTGCACTTCAGTTATTGTAGATCCATGGAAACAATAAGTAGAAAATTCAAGAATGTCCTACAAGATATAATGAAAGTAAGCAAAGAATATTTGAAGTTTCATGACTATAATCTAGAGGGTCCGGTGGAAAACAAATGGAGATGGTTTAAGGTAAGTTTGTCATTTGTTAGTAATTATAAAGTACTTTAAGTGATTATAACTTATTTTTTATTTTGAAATATTTTTAGAATTCGATTGGAGCACTTGATGGGATACATATTCTGGTAACAGTAGCTGTAGAAAATAGACCTAGATATCGTAATAAAAAAGGTGATATGTCTACAAATGTTTTAGGAGTTTGCAGTCTAGATTTAAGGTTTATATATGTGTTGCCTGGGTGGGAAGGATCAGCAGGAGATTCTCGAGTATTGTGAGATGCTTTGCGTCATCAGAACCTTCTATATATTCCAAGTGGTAATATCATGAAATGATGATACTTTATATATAATAACTTTTTATAATATACTATTTTTTTAAAACCATTGTAGGTAAATATTTTTTTGTTGATGCAGGGTATACAAATGACCCTGAATTTTTAGCACCTTATCGAGGGATTAGATATCCTCTTAACGAGTGGATTGGAATCACCCCTCAAAACTACAAAGAGTTATTTAATTTTCGTCACGCAAGTGCAAAGAATGTTATTGAAAGGTCATTTGGGGTATTGAAGAAAAGATGAAGTATATTAAGAACTCTTTTTTTTTTTATATAAAAACACAAATAAGAATTATTAATGTTTTTTCCATGCTACATAGTGATCTAATTTTAGAAGCCCAAGACTTGAAACTTTTATCTGTTGTTGATCATGAGTTAATCAACCAACAAATGAAAAAAGTCACAACCAATAACGGAGATGAAGTCACAACTTTCCAAGCAACTAAGGAATGGACAAGATTTCGTGACACTTTAGCAATGGATATGTTTGCTACCTATCAAATAAGAAGAAACTTTCATTAGGGAGAAGTTTTTAGTGGATTTGGATTTTGTTTCTTGTGTGTAATTGACTCTATACTCATGTATGTGTGATACTTTGGATTTTTGTATTTCATAATACTTTGGATTTTATTATCTTTTTATGTGTAAATAAATTTATACTTTTGTACAATGCTTATTTGACATATCTTACCTTTTATATATATGCAATTATATATGTGAGATTTTTTTTTTTGATCTAGAGAAATGAAATCAAGCAATGTGAAAAACAAGTCAAGTGAAAAAACAAAGATGGCTAGTGAGGACACAAGAAGTTACTTCGCCTGGAATTTGGAAATTGAGCATGTGCTAACTGAATGTGCTTAGAGATCAAAGAAATTTGGACAATAAAGGTGATGGAAATTGGAAAGCAATAGCATACAATCCCATTAAGTTTGCGATTATAAAAGCTCTTCCATTGGATGAGAAGCAAGATTACATCTCATCTTTTATGCCTTGATGCCAAATTAAAGGTACATTTGATATCATGACCAATATATTGATGTTGTTGTACAATGTCTTTATTTTTTTAATGTTGAACTAAAAAGAAAAAAAAATAAAGAAACACATTATACATTGCAAAATTTGACATATCTTTATGAAGACGAGATGTAAAAGACATAAAAGACTAGATGTAATTTTGCTTCTCACCCGATGGTAAAGCTTTTATAATCGCAAACTTAAATGGGATTTTTTGTCAACCAATCGTTTGTTTTATGTTGAAGTGCACCATTAAAATTAGGTATATTATCTAGCTTATTCACCACTTCATGTACCACTTCTTGAGCTTCTTTTATCTCCATCTTTTTTTTATTCTTCATCTTCTTTTTAGTCACTTCAACAAATTCTTTCAATGACTCGGCTACTTCTTTCATTAAGGAAATCATCATTTCTTTCTCTTCACTGTTACTTGGATGAATGTTTTTCCTTGTGACCGAACTTGATCCCTCTAAGTCAATACTGTGAACTGCTTCCTCTTGATTTGCTTCTTTGCTCATGATATCATCCGCATCTAATGCATTTTTTGTTTCGAGTCCAGTAGCTCTATCCTTTGCTCATAGGTCTACAACATCATTCCAATTAGGAATGACTTTAAATCGAAATCGTTTGGCCTCTTCATGTGACTTGAAAAAGTAGAAACATGTTAATAATGACAAATAATAATTACAATTGAATAATAAATAAAATTAAAAAGATGATTGACTACCTTAACATATGCAATTTCATTTTCAACGTAATCACATACTGTGTTATCCCAGTCAAATCCTTTGACTAAGAATATCACTAACAATTTCATACCATGTTCTCCAAAGCTTAAAACGATTCTTAACAATATCTACCATGAGGTGAACTTCAAAACGCTTGGACAAAATTTGAGTTGTGGTATTGTATGCTACTGCTTTTCAATTTTCATCACCTTTATTGCCCAAATTTCTTTGATCTCTAAGCAAATCAGCTAGCAGATGCTCCATTTCCAAATTCCATGCGAAGTAACTTCTTGTGTTCTCACTAGCCATCTTTGTTTTTCCACTTGACTTGTTTTTTCACATTGCTTGATTTCATTTCTCTAGACAAAAAAATAATAATCTCACATATATAATTGCATATATATAAAGATAAGATATGTCAAATTAGCATTGTACAAAAGTATAAAGTTAATTATGCATAAAAAGAAAACAAAATCCAAAGTATTATGAAATACAAAAATCCAAAGTATCACACATACATGAGTATAGAGTCAATTACACATAAAATAAAATCCAAATCCACTAAAAATATCTCTCTAATCAAAGTTTCTTCTTATTTGATAGGTAGCAAACATATTCATTGCTAAAGTGTCACGAAATCTTGTCCATTCCTCAGTTGCTTAAATAGTTGCGACTACATTTCCGTTATTGCTTGTGACTTTTTCCATTTGTTGATTGATTAACACATTGTCAACAACAGATACAAGTTTCAAGTCTTGGACTTCCAAAATTGGATCACTTTGTTGTTCATCTCTTATGAAATTATGTAGCATGGAAAAAGCATTAATAATTCTTATTTGTGTTTTTATATAAAAAAAATGAGTTCTTAATATACTTCATCTTTTCTTCAATACCTCATGACCTTTCAATAACATTTCTTGCACTTACATGACGAAGATTAAATAACTCCTTGTAATTTTGAGGGTGTTTCCGATCCACTCATTAAGATGATATCTAATCCCTCGATAAGGTGCTAAAAATCTAGGTCTATTTGTATACCCCGCATCAACAAGAAAATATTTATCTACAATGGTTTAAAAAAATATTATATATAAAGTATCATCATTTGATGATATTACCACTTGGAATATGGAGAAGGTTTTGATGACGTAAAGCATCTCACAATACTCGAGAATCTCCTACTGATCCTTCCCACTCAGGCAACACATATATAAACCTTAAATCTAGACCGCAAACTCCTAAAACATTTGTAGAAATATCATCTTTTCTATTATGATATCTAGGTCTATCTTCTGCAACAACTATTACTAGAATATGGATTCCATCAAGTGCTCCAATTGAATTGTAAAAACATTTCAAAATAAAAAAATAAATTATAATCACTTAAAGTACCTTATAATTACTAACAAATAGCAAACTTACCTTAATCATCTCCATTTGTTTTCCACCGGACCCTCTAGATTATAGTCATGGAACTTCAAATATTTTTTGCTTACTTTCATTATAGCTCGCAGGACATTCTTGAATTTCCTACTTATTGTTTTCATGGATCTACAATAACTAAAATGTACAACTCTATACTTTAGGTTGTGAGTATGCAAAAACATTGTCACAACTTCAGTTATAGGAACATTTCTTATTTTTTCCAATTGCCCTTTCAACATCAACATCAACATCAACAGCACCTTTAACCCAAGTCAATTGGGGTTGATGGTAGATGAGCCCAATGATAAATCGAAAATGTGACAAAGAAAGAGAAAGAGAGAGGGGAAGAAAAAGTGGAAATAAGACAAAAGAGAGAAAAATAAGATAAAATAAAAGAGAGGTGAAAGGAAGAAGGGAGAAAAGAAGTGGAAAATGACTAAAATAAGGGAACAACTAGAACATAGAACTACTATTGGGTTTAACCCTCTATCAAGGTTATAGTTTTTCTCCACTCTGTCCTAAGACATACCGCCCGCCAATCTATATCTCACTTCATTAGGTCTTGTTTAACTACCTTTCTCTAGGCGAGTTTTGGTCGACCTCTACCTCTCTTTGTGTTGAGCTCTTTTAACAAACTTTTATTCTTACGGGAGCATCCAGTGGTCGTCTCATAACGTGTCCAAACCATCTCAATCTATGCTCCCTCATCTTTTCACATATCGGTATCATTGATACCTTTAGTTGAATATCTTCATTTCCTATCTTATCCATCTTCGTATATTCACACATCTACGTTAACATCCTCATTTCTACTACCCCTATTTTATGCTCATGTTGTCTATGTGCTGGTAAGCATTCCGCTCCATATAGCATTCACGATCTTACAGCTGTTCTATAGAATTTTCCTTTTAGCTTAAGGGAAATTTTGCGGTCACACAACAACCCCAATGCATTCCGCCATTTCATCAACCCTGCTCTAATTCTATGATTTACATCCTCATCAATCTCACCACCTTTTTGCAACATTGATCCCAAGTATCTAAAAATATCTTTCTTAGGTATCTCTTGACCAAGTAGATGCACTGAGTCTTGATCATCATCTCTTACCTGTGAAAACTCACACTTCATATACTCCATCTTGCTCTTGCTTATCATGAATCCTTTAAACTCCAAAGTGTTTCTCCATAATTCCAATTTCCTATTAATACTATCTCTGGTCTCATCAATAAACACGATATCATCTGCAAAAAGCATACACCACGACACTTCCTCTTGAATATTTTTCGTTAGTTCATCCATCACTAAGGCAAAAAGATAAAGACTAAGAGCTGAACCTTGGTGAACACCTACCGTGATAGGAAAATACTTTGATGTTCCAATTGCCCTTTCTCTTGTAAAATTCTACAAAGCTTAAAAAATGCCTTTTTGTTGACCCTTAATTGTTAAATACAATCAGTTTTCGTTCCCCTGTATAAACGACTGAGGAAACTATGCCTTTCTAATTCCAAATTTTGGACAAGTTCCTTAGCAAAGTACTTGTCATGATACCAAGTCATTGCACCCAAAAGCATAGTGGCAACACTAACAATAATAAAATATGATTGTTCAAGTTCTTCTTCCTCCTCTTCATCTCTTTTACATTTTCTTGAAGCAACTAAAACATCAATTGTACTACTTTCCATTTCTTGACTATTCACTGCTAAATATAGCTTAGAGCCAAAATCCTTTTTCACTGCAAATTAAGTTGTTTTCTATCATCTAGGCTACAAAACAACAACTGTGATGCTTATTAGCTAAGTTATTAAAATAATAACTGATCTTGAATAATTGGTGAGAGAAGTTCATGTTGAATCTTAGATCATCCAGTATCCAACATTGATTATTAAAA
This sequence comes from Glycine tomentella, assembly GCA_007407185.1. Lineage (NCBI taxonomy): Eukaryota > Viridiplantae > Streptophyta > Magnoliopsida > Fabales > Fabaceae > Glycine > Glycine tomentella. The sequence goes on from PYAF01003778.1 coordinate 64,077, forward strand.
TTAAAACTCAAAGAAAACAAATGAGAATTCTCACATAAGTTACTTGAATGCAGTGTATATTAGTTACTTACAAGTATAAGAACTAGGAACTAAAACAAAACGACACATGGAAACAAAATCCCATATGACTTATGAGCTACGAAATTTTAAATAATCAAGGACACAAGTGAACAACAATACAAAGTAAGTAGGAAGTTGAAAGCTGGATTACAATGACATACCTTCAATAGGCCCAAAAGAGATGCTGGTATCGTCAATACCTGCATAGCAACATAATCAATCAGGGAAATGGGTCCCCATCTATATTGTAGGAACCTTGAGGCCTCGACCTCAACTACTGGTTAATGAGACATAAAAATAATCACTCTGCAAATTATGCCAGACAGCAAGTTAAAAAAGCTAGTCGCTGACCAGCCTTTCTAATGTTTTCTTTTTTCATCCCAATTAGCATCAAAAGCATAGACACAGCACAAGCAGCAAGCATATAATTATTCAACAAGAAAAGAATTATAAGTTTATAACTATGAATAATTACCCAATCATCAAGATGCTTTTCAGGGCCATGGGTATCATCACACGCTCTATGTCCAGTAATTAGCTCCAATAACACTGCCAAAAACGTAAATGTCAGATCTCATCGTTAATTTTCTAGGAGTGGTATATTAAGTTAAGGGTACAATAATCTTGTCTTTCCCATAACCCTAGGGACAACATATGATTGGCCTCCAGTTAACCCAAACTGTCACTCTCCTCGTTCAGAGTTCCTTTTTACCTCGTTCCTGTGTAAAATCATGTGATGTAAACTTGAGCACATAAGTTTACGGCACTTCAAATTTGTCATCATCTCCATAAGATAAGCCATAAGTCATTGTTTCTGATCAACCAAATTTGGTTTCTAGAATAGTGCCATTTGACAAGGTTTATCAGCAAAGGAAAAGGAAGAACCGAGTTTATACTATCAGTACAACTATTATGCCTAAAAAATAAATATGTAGTGTTAATGCAAGTTACTACCACCTGTTAGTATGATGGCTTCTTATGTTTGAATAATCCTGTAATTCTGTAATTTATATTTCTTAAGATGGGTAGGACTAATTTCAATATTCAACATCAACAACAAACAAACCCCTTTTCCCTTCCCATTAGGGCCAGCCAGTTAAAAACATCAGGTAAATTCAGCAACTGAAAAAAGGTAATGCTGAAACTGCTGCAAGCATAACAATGATTTACACAGCTATACTACTGCAACCAACGTCTTAACAGTCTTAAGCATGGTGTTATTCCTTCAGTTCAAAAGAAAGGAAAGATTATTGATATTCTAAATCTATGCAAGATGTTGAAATCATTATCATGTTACTTCCTTGGAGTAACAGCAGTACCATGTAATGTGGAATACCAGCATCTGAAGAATCAAGTCAAAACTAAGGCACTGTTGAAATTGCTTTGATTAAGCAATTTCAACAGTATTTGCCAAAAGATAAGTAATTTCAACAGTCTGATTATGGAAGTATAATGTGGTAGTGTAAATGTTGAGATTGCTGCAGTTTTTGTAATTTTCGTAATCATAGATGCAATAGACTAGATGCCGCGATACCGGTAGTCGCAATATTTATTTTGCTTGACTCATGAAGCAATAACAGTGAACCTAGTTATTTTACAAAGAATGCAGTGCTTGTATTCTGCACGAATAAAGTTACATCTTTACCATGAAGGCAAAAGTTTCTACTGCTTGAGTATTTTGTTATGACTGTGTCTTGTGACTTCTGAATTGATTGTAATTAGGTACCATTACAATGTAGCGGATGCAAGATTAGCACAACATGTGGAGGGAGGGATTGCAGATGGCCTTCTGATTAGTTGTGTAGCTTCTTGTTCCAACTTCCAATCTCTGGGCCCTTATTATGGATGCTGGAACTGGCTTTTCAAGTCAAGCTTATATAAGTTGTCACCATTTTTCTTACACAAGGTGAAATTATATGATTTATATAAATCAGTACATGTCATATAATTAGTTATCTGTTTTCATATGATTATATGCATCAATTTTAAAAAATTACTAGTCATTTTGATGTTTCTTGTTGAAGAAACCACATATTTTCCTGTTTTTGGACTGTAACAATGATGAGACAGACCCAGAAGTAAAGTCCATAATGAAGGATATGGGGAAGGGTTTGGATCGATGGATCACTGAAAAAGAAATAGAAGAAGCAGCTGAGCTCATGCACAAACAACCTGATAGGAATAGGAGTTTCATGGAAAAGAAACTCAACAAGATTAAAAGAGAGATGGAGTTGTTTGGACCGCAAGCAGTGGTTAGCAAATATCGTGAATATGCAGACGACAAAGAGGTATGTTATATATATTGTAGTTAGATCTTTCACACATACTGGTATGTTATATATATTGTTCTTGGCTTCCAGTTTCTACTAGTTCACTGGCACACATGAAATTACAGATGATACAAGTATGTTTGATCTGTCATAACCCATGTTCCCAGCACCGATAGATAACAGGGGGGAGCATTGTGTTTATGTTACAATAACAAGAACAAAGAACAAAATTACAGATGATACACATATTTTTAATCTGTCATAATCCGTGTTCCCAGCACTGATAGATAACAGGGGGGAGAATATTTTGAATCTCAAACATGCTATCACACCAAAGAGACAATAACAAGAACAAAATTAGTACCAAAACACAAATCAATGAATTGACATCAAGATTAAGAAACAAAATAAAAAACACATATCATTGACAAAATCTGAATCAAGAAACCCTAGATTAGAGAAAGAAAATAAAAAAAGCAAATATGAGAAATTAAAGAACCAGAGAGAGCAACGAAACTGCAAAAGTGATAGTGAGGGAGGGTCGAGCGAGAGAGTGTGAGGGAGCAAGAATAGCAAGAATTTTCAAATTCTCTCATTTTAGTTAAAAATTAGAATTCCTTTCATTATATAAAAAAAAAATACATTATTCCAGCAAACACAACTGAGTTTTGATCTAGTTAACATCCCAACTACATGATAATATATCAACAGAGTCATTGCATAGTTCACCAAACTCAAAATATAAACATTTTCTTAGATATCCCAGCAGAAACAAAGTAATTTGCATTCTAATCAAATCTTAGACAGCAACTTACATTTGTAAGATTATTAAAATCAACATTTCTTAGTACACCCTGCACTTCAAACTTGCAATAATGTGCATAATTTCACAAACAATCAAAGAATGTAACTTAAGTATCTTAGGTTGTTCTTCACTTTTTTGGGCCACATACCAGTTCTCATGATTTCCAGGGTGAGTTGAAGCATCTGTTTCAGAAAGCACTTGATTTTTCTACCAGTTTGAAGGCATTGTTCTGCTACTGCACTTCAAACAATTCTGATTTTGCATCTTCTTGGTCAATATTTGATGACAATTCCTCACTAAACAATTCTTGCAATCCGTTAATCAAATTCAGATTGAAGGATTTCCCTGTTATGCAACTGAAGTTATAACTTTAGGGAATCATACCAATAGAGTATAATTTGTCATGCACGTCATCTAAGAAGCACCGATACCGATATGGCATTTTTGATACGTTCCCGATACGAAACTTCGATAATTTACTTCAAAAATACTAATATTTCGATATGTTCCTGATACGTCTTAGTATTAAATCATTGGAAGGAGAGTGTAAGGGGTGTAGTTATTAAAATGGAGAGTGTAAATAGCATTAACCCTAATTGGAAGGGAAGCAGGCCCAGAGGAAAAGAACTTGGGAATTAAAAAACCTAGACGTTTCAATAAGAGGGCAACCATGTTAACAATAATGAAAACATGCAGAAAAATAAAATCCCTAAACACTATGAAACCCAGCCACGAAGACAGAGACAGAGTGCCCCAAAACAATCCAAAATGCCGAAAAAGATATTCAGGTCAAGGGATGAAGAAAGCACAACATTAACAGAGTATCACAGCAAAACACAAACAAGAACGACGGTGGAGGAAGTGTCGAGCAAAGAGCGTGAACCTTGGACTTCGTCACCAACGGCCAACAGCAAACGATGGTGGAGGAAGAACACCATTGCGACAAGCGAGCAGGGGGGCACGCGAGCGGCGTTCGAGCAAGGGGGGCACGCGAGCGGCATGCGACGGGAAGCGAGATGACGTACCGATGCGGCGCTGCCTTGCGTTGTGCCATTGTCGAAGTCTGAGGTGAGTGCAAAATACCCTTTGACAATTGTTGACTGCTGGATACGCGAGTTTTGGGTATGCGGCGCTGCCTTGCGTTGTGCCGTTGTCGAAGCCTGAGGTGAGCGCAAAATACCCTTTGACAATTGTTGACTACTGGATATGCGAATTCAGGTATCAGCAACGTATCCGTATCAGACGTGTGTCCGATACGGTGAAAAAAAAATTTTGCACGTATCCGTGCTTCATAGCACATCATCATGACTAACTTGTTTAAATACAACAAAACTAATTTTCTACACTAAGTATAAACTACTTCCACATTAATGTGTTATGGTAGTATAATATTAATTTATGAAGCAATTGTAAATTCAAATTTAGGGAGAAACTTACATCTGATGCCCCAACTATCAAATTAGGAGGAATTGAAAACTCAAAAAATTCTTGATTAATAATAGCACCATCCTTGCCTCCAATTGCACACGTAACACCTGAAAAATGAAAATTAGTCCCTCCATGGTCCAATCCATAAATAGTCCTTCCTCATTCCTAGAAAGGGAAGGGATGCATAAGATTTCACAAAGATTTTGATTTGAATTGCTGGGACCTTTAAATGGATCCAAACCAGAGGAGATTATTGGAACAACAGCAATGAATTCAATTAGAAAAGATATGGAAGAGTACATACCTATGTGTGTATGATGATTTTACTACTATCAGATTTAAACACAACTTTGATTAATGAAGCTTAGTCTTGAGGTTTCCCGCCAGAGAAGAGGAGAATCTCCTGTCACCAAAGGGAGTGAAGAGAATAACCAGAACTACATTGGTTCACAAAAAATCAGGGTCCCTAAACATTAGGTCTGATTATTAAAAAATTAAACTATACTGATCAATTAAACTAAAAGTTGATTAGTAATTAACAATAAGATTTGAAAGAATCATAGTTTAATCTACACCCACGATCAATGACATTAAAATTCATGAGAGCTATATCAAAATGGAATCGAGCACAATTGGAATTTTGCAATCAGATCGAGGAATGAAGAAAGGAAAAGAGAGAAAACGGATCCGGACTACTTGTTCAATGGTTAATTCAGCTTGGTCCATGACATCGGGGAACCCTAGAACTCACGAAGTTCGCTCGAGATTGCAATTTGGAACTGCGAATAAAGAAGTAAAATCGAATGAAATGAATGCAAGTGATAAAAAGTGAGATCGATGGATCAAAAAGAAATTTAACATTCATGAATCAGGACATGCAAGGAAGCTTCGAGAGAAAAGAGAAAGCACTCGAAAACCTCATTGTGTCCAGTGAGGTTAATCTTCTCCTTCTTGAAAACCACGCGTTGAAATAGAGCAATGTGGGAGACTTGAAGCTGATGGGAATTTGAACGATGCAAGTGTAGAGGCCAGAGCCGGTGGTGGCGGCGCATCAGAGAAGCCTTAGGAATTTGAAGGTGGCGAAGGAGATTGAAGAGCAAGGTTGGTAGTGAAGAGGGTTTTCGTTCGAGGTGGCAAAGATTACTGAAGAGAGGGGTTTTCACGGTGCAGTGAATAGTGAAAAAAAAAAGTTTGAACTAAAACGTGAAAACTGAATTTCAGAGAGTAATGAAATAAGCCAATTTGAGTTAGTGACTTTTTTTTTTTGGTGATTAGAGTTAGTGACTTGGTGCCTTAACGAAGAGCTGGATAAATTAGTGACTTATTGCTTTAATGGCGATAAATATTTATTGGCCAGAAAAACATTAGATTAAACAATAATATACTGGCAATTAATTCATTGCTGGTAAATAATAGTCGCTAAAAGCAACTTTTGTAGTAGTGTACATTGTGGCATACATTAGAAAATTTGGCTGCTATGATTACTGATAGAAATTCTAGCTAAAGAATATTGAGCCACCTAATTTGCAAGCCTTCTAACAAATTGAAGTTTAAAGCCAAGATTATTAGCTCCAAGAATATATCTAATATGATTAATGATAACCCTACATATTCAGAAACATTCTCTTCTGCTTAATTGATGTTATCCACCTGTAACTTGCAATCTGTTTCAAAGATAACAGATTGGTATCCAATTCAGCAAACCACAGCGTAGATTTAAAAAGACCAAAAGCTTCCCCCTCATGCACATCCATAAAAAATGAATCCAGCCAGTCTTAGCTAATACAAAATACGTTACCATAGATTAAGACTGACTAATTTGTAAAACATATCTACCTAAAGAGTTAAAGCAAGGATTTTGCTAACCACATCAAAATAATAAATAAGTTATATATATGTTTCCGACACATTCACTACAGTGATGATTTCTTTAAAAAAAAATCATCTATCAAAGCCAAATAAGAAAACACCTACAATAAACCATATAAACAAGGCAATCACAATCTAACATCCTATAAATTTTTGTAAGAAGAGAGCATCAGCGTGAGAGGCTAACATAAAATGAAGTAGCTATAATTGATTAGTTTATAAAAATATTCACCTAAATAGTTAAGCAAGGAATATTAATATAAGTTTAGCGATACATGACAGTTCTGATCATTGGAGAGTTCTAAAGTAGGTACTGAACTGCTCTGTTTACTTCTTCATCATATATTTCTACGTGTGGAATCATTTTCACTTTCAATGACTCCAATTTAACAAACATGGAGGTTGAGTTCCCACTGTAGCAAGATTTGATAGATCCTACACAATCAAAGTGAATTGAAGACATTTTAATGGATAATATGAAATGCACGATTGAGTATAGGCAAAAATTTGACATAAGAATGCAGACATCGTTTGAGAGCATATTATGAAAATAAAAAGGGGATTCGACAAACGAGAGTAAGTTTAGTATTTCTTAAGGGTACCCAAAGAAAGTGTCCATATCTTTGCATTAGTGAGCAGTTGCAGCCAGCCTATACATAATTTAAGAAGGTTCTACAGATCATTGATGGTACCCAGATTCAACACAAAGCTGGGCCGTGTAAGCTGCTAGACAATTTAGGCATTAGCCTTAGGTCTTATATTTTTATCAATTATTAGTATACACTTTATATAACTCATAATAGCTATTGTTCTTGGCATTAATTATGATTAGCCTTAGTATCATATACATGATTGTAAATTTAATTAAATTAACTATCATGTTGGCTACTACTTATTCATGTAAGATAGTATTATTATTATTTTAATGATGAAATAAATTAAGAAAATCAAAAAGTTATTTTAATGTGCCTATAATATTGGAATCGATCGAATACAATTAAGCTTCTTTTTTTTTCATTTTCTTATTTTTATTTACTTAGAAAAGTTAATTTATTTAAATATTTTACTATTGCCTTTTATTTTATTATATTATATTTTAGAATGATAGAAAATGTCAAATAAAATTTATGAATTTGGTCTTAAAAAATAAAGGAAAAAGTTTTAAAAAAATGATTCAATTCAATCTTAATAATTTTTTTACTATTTGTAAGAAAATACAAAAATTAGTTCAATTAATGAAAAAATGATAAATCAATTACATCTAAATAATATCGAATATACTAATATTCCTACAAAGTTTGTAAAATTAGAATATTAATATAAAAAATAATAATTTATATTATGTCTCTAAAAAATTTGCCTAAGGTCCCCAAATTTTTAGACACGGATCAGACAAAAAGAAGACATTGCGCAGCGAATGAAACCAACAAATAATAGTTGGCAACATTTGGTAATAATCCCCCAAAAAAAGAAGGAAAGCGAGGTTATACCTTTGTGATTCTCCGGCAACACAGAAGACGTTGCGCAGCAAATGAAAGTAGGGATTTGAGTTGAAATGCGAATGTATGTGCAGCAGTTATTCAACTGCCTGCACTAAGTTTTAGATATTTTTTGTTTTCTGTTACGACAGCTGTCATAACACTTGAGTCTTTATAAACTCAGCTGTATCATCTGTTTCAGTTGTTAATGAAAATCCTCTTTTACATCTTTATTTTAGAAATCTATCTAGTTCAGTACCCGTGCGGATGCACGATTAAGTTGTAGCGTTAAACATATGAAAAGACATATTGTCAAACTTAGTTAAAGAAAATCAAAGTTGAAAAAATCACATAATGTTAAATATATAATATAACAATGTTTTTATAAGTTTAATTACAAAACCAAAACATCAACATATAAATATTTATATAACAAAAAAAAAATTATGAAGCAAGAGTTCTGACTTTGATATAGTTCTTTTCCAAAAGTGATAATCCATGAATCAAAGCACATTGTTTGAAGTCGGATCGGAGAACTCCATAATAAATTCATAGTTAGGTTGCAATTCGTTGTCCTTCGCAAATGATCTCCAGCCAACCCCTATCTTTGCACTTTTTCGCCAAAGGTTGTACACAATCTTGCATTGTGTTGTTCCTTCAAAAAACATGTGTGTGAATCCTGCATATCTTAAAAAGTAGTACATACTATTTGGAATATCCTGATATAAACATTGTGGATTGTTAGATATGTATATATTGATACAAATTTGAGATGCAAAGATAGTTAATATATGTAGAATGTAATAACTTACCAAGTTATTACATGTAACCTTATTGAGCATGATATGGAAGATCATTGAGTTCGGATTTTGTTTATATAGAGGATGCCATTTGGGATAGGCCTGGGGTTCAGAGGAGCTTCTATAGACAGTCAGTAGAAACACTAGCTGTCCAAAGTGGGTTAAGGTAATGTGGTGGTTATTTGGGAGACCATAAAAGTCTCTAATCTTTGTCCACCCAACCACTATTTCCAAGCACTTGTTATATTTGACCAGGGGTGTTCTCGGGTATGGGTCACCCGTGAACCTGAACTAATCTGAACCAGTCCAAACAGTTTGAGTTGAATCATTTATATATTCTGGTCAAAACCGAACAAAATCGATCAAAACCATACATGTAAGGGTTGGGTCACGGGTTTAGATTTACAGATTCGTTAACCTGATGACCCGATCCGTGAACCCGTAATAATAATATAAATTTTATTATATATATATATATTAAAAATTTAAAAAATAATTTGACAATAAAAAAAGGTGTGGTATTGTAAATGTTTAAGATTGCATTAAAAAATAAGAGAATATTTTTTAATATTGCATTAAAAAATAGTATAGAATATTTTTAAGATTGCATTGCATAATATAATAGAATATCTTTAAGATTGCATTGGATAATATGATAGAATATATTTAGGATTGCATTCAAAAATTGGTTAAAACTATATCTTTAAATTAGTATAAATAGAAACATATTTTGGTGTTCATGTATGCATTCCATTCCAAATAATATTAGAGTTTTAGAGAGTTTATGTTTGCATCATTGAGAGAATTGTTGTGAGATCGGATAGAAGCGTTTGATAAGAATGATTCTTCAACTCTCCATTAGGATTTAAAGGTACCTATTTGCTTAAGGAATAGAAGCGTAAAGGAAACTATTTTATTGTATTCTTCTTCTTGACTTTGGAAAAGGTCGCAGCTGGGAAACTAGAATGAGAATTTTGTCTCTATTCTTGATGAATTGAGACGTGCGACTTCTGGATGGGAAATTAGGAAAGCAGTCTGGCTGGGAAACAAGGATACTAGTCTGTCTCTATTCTTGGTGAATTGAGACTAGAGGGGAAACAAGGATGTCAGCTGGGATAATTGTTGTGTAAGGGTATACTAGGAAACTAGGATACTAGGAACTCTTATATACAAAATTATCATAGTGGAGTTGTCCATTGGATTGATTATCCAATTTGGATGTCGTGGTTTTTTACCCAATTGGATTTTCCACGTTAAAATTGATTGTGTTTTCTTTATCTCCTATCTTCATATTATTGCTTTGAGTTTGATTTTGAATTATTAATTATTTTATAAAACTCAATTCACCCCCTCTTGAGTTCATCTGGGACCAACACAATATTCATATGTTATAAAAGTTTTAATAGCATACTTTTATAATTAAAAAAGTTCTCGATTGCTTCAAAAAATTGGACCAAATGAAATAATTTTCAATATTAAAAAGTTCTCAATTGACTTAAATTGACCATCCACAGTTTTATATAAATAAATCATAGCACTCAGCTAACTGTTTAGAACCTAGTATTTTAGACATTTGAGTTATGTTCCTTACTTTAAAACTTTAAGTAGCTGAAATCAAAATAATGGAAAATAAATTAAGTTGTGTATTTTAGACATTTGAGTTATGTTTAAATTTTTAGAGTTGTTTAGTTTGGTTTTAAATACTACTAATATTGATTCTCCAAGAGTTGAAACTGCAAGTGTTGGAACTTCTTAATGTACTTTCAGGTATATTGTTATTTGTTTCGCCTTTTTTTTCATATTTTGTTTACCATGTTTTTAATATTAATGAATCATATTTTGTTTATTTGTTTGTTTTAGCAAATCTGGTTGCAACAAAATTGGTTATAACAAAGCTTGCTTTGTAAGAAACAGTTGTGATTTAGACTATTATAGTAAATCTTGTTCAAAAATCTTTTATTTTAATTTATATTATAAGTTTATTTTAGAATATTATGTTGATGGTATTAAATGAATCAATTTTACTACTTTCATACATTTGATAATATTGTGTTAATTGTATATGATATTTGAAAGAATTGTGATATAAAATAGTAGTTCTAAAAAAAATTAAATGGGTAACCCGGTGATCCGAACCGAATCGAACCATTCATGAACGGGTTGGGTTGGGTTTCAAATTATTTTTTTATGAAAATCGAACCGAACCAAACTGATCAAATTTGATTAGGTTATGTTCTAAATTTGGCCAAAATCGATCTGAACCGACCCGCGAACACCCCTATATTTGACATAATGTTTATATCCACCCGCATCTATTAGATGCCACATGTCTTCCAACTCGTCTTCTCATCTAATTGCAAAGCTTTTACTGATGTGTGCATAAGGCTACATGCAAAATTATACAACATTAGCTAAACTGTAGGTTACATATTGTGTTGTATGATGCAACATTCAATTTTAATAGCCAACCTGGTCCTTAACGTGGATAGTGTTTATAATGTCAGTTGATTTCCTATTTATGTTCATCATGGTCAATGCCATGATCTCCCATTGCTAGTGATCTTCATCCATAATGTCTAAATTGCTCAAATCACATTGTAAATTAGATATACAATAATAGAACTAATTTTTGTAGAAAGGTGAAGGTAAAAAAAAAAAAGGACAACCAAAAATATCATGCATGAGTTGGAATAAAAAATTTCTAAACCTATATGTTAGCCCTATAAAATAGGTACAGAGGATTAACACAATAGTTATGGTGCATGATATACATAGTAACATTTGTAAAGACATGCAAACCTGTTTTATTGTGTGTTTCTCGCTTACTCTTTGGTGGATGATAAAGTATCATATGAAAAAGTATTTACATTGACAATTAGTTACCAGATGCAAGTTGTGTGTTTTCACGGTGAGTTTCTACAGTGTTGCACTTTGAAGAAGCTTCGTCTTTCTGAAACGCAGCGTCAAACGAAGTGGTCGTTTGTGCTTTATCATTGCCTCTGCTTTTGTATTCCACAAATGAATGTGAATAGACTGGTCATTAATGATTCATTGAAAGTGGTAAAAAAAACAAATTAAATATTGTGTGGCTTTGTACTGGGTTAGGAAAGGACACAAATGTAGTGTGCTCAGTACATACTTGTACTTGCACACTGAAGTGAGACAATGCTCTTGAGTGTTATACACGGCCCATTAACTCCTAAAGCATCATGACCTTGTGCAGTCTAAGTACCACATTGGGCTCCAGTCGGCGGTTCCATTACTTTATTGGCAAAAGATAGTCATGTTTTGTAATCCTATATAAATGGAAACCTCCATTACAAAATTGGGTATCTGTAAATGTCATCGTTTAAAGCACATTGAAAAAAAATGGTTATCATTTCCTTTATTAATTAAGTATTATAGTATGAAATATAAAATGTAATTTAATATATGCTAGAAAAGCTAAGCTATGAAGTGAACCAAATTAATTAACCTTTGTTTAATATAGACTGGCCCAAAACTTGGGGTGATAGTTTAGTGAATGTACCAACCACAAAGATTTAATTAAATGTAGTTAAAAATAACACATACAACGACAATGGTTATGTGTTTTGCATAAACTGACCATGCTATTTGTTGTCATGATGTTGTTCCAAAATACAAGCTTAAGTGAAATGTTGTGTAAGTTACTTACTTTCGAAGTTTAAGACTGATGCAATGAACATAATTTGCAAGAGCTTTGATTCCAGAAGGATATGTTGATTTGTTGGCTACCAGATAATACATAGTGCACTTCAACTTACATATAAAACATAAGGTTATAATATAATTGAATAATTATGTTGAGGAAATATATAAAATGTATATAATATATGCATTGGAGTATGCAGTATATACAGTATGTGTGCAGTATAGGCTATAGGTATGCAGATTGATAGTTGGTACTCAAATATGCAGTATCACAGTTGCCACTATAAGCAGTATGTTTCAAAATCAATGATTATTGATATTATAGCTATGGTTTATATATGTTTGGGTAGTAATGAAAGACTTAATATGAGTAAGCACCATTAAACTGTTAATTTGTTTAATGTAATGTGACCATGCTATTTGGTGTGATAATGGTGTTCCAAAATTCAGCCTCAAGTCAATACTGCATCCACTTGACAAATTATTATTGTGAAGAGGTCAACCAATTTGGTTAGGTGTTTGGCTAAGACTATGTACCCATCATGTGAATAAATTTCAAATGTAAGACCATTGTCGTCTGCATAATTTGCAAGACCTTTAATTCCAGAAGGACATGTTGATTTGTTGGCTACCAGATAATACATAATGCACTTCAAGTTAACATAAGATTATAATATAATTGAATATTTATGTTGAGGTCACTATCTTAAATGTAGATAATATATGCAATATGTATGCAATATATACAATATCTATCCAGTATATGCAGTATGACTGTTGAATGACCAATATGCAATATGACTATTGGATGACCAATATGCAGTATGACAAATGCCACGAAATGTAGTATGCTTCTAAATGAAATATTGATATCAGAGCATTGGTTTATATATCTTTGGTTAGCAAGGAAATACATAATATAATTAAGCACCATAAATCTTTTGATTTGTTTAATATAAACTGACCATGATATTTTTATGACCATGGTGTTCCAGAAAAGATTTGAAGTCAAATCCTGCATCCACAAGGAAAATTATTATTGTCAACAGGTTAAATTCAATTATCAAATGTATAACAATTAATATAGATGAGCACATACTACAAATTTGAAATATTTCTTTGAAAACCACATTAGTAGTTATATTTTGAGGTTTTCCTTCTTTGTCGTGAATGAGAATTTTCAATCCACTTTTACTCTTTACTCTTGAGAATGCTACATAAAGTTATCCATGGCTGAAAACTGGATTAGGAAGATATAATCCAATGCATTCAAGAGATTGCCTTTGAGATTTATTGATTGTCATAGCATATGACATAATTGAGTATTGTCTTCTGATCATCTTGAATGACCATGGAGATTGTGATGGTGATAATGACATTCGTGGAATGTAGACCAAACTACCAATGTTTTTACCAGAAATTATGCATGCTTCAATGACATGATTAGTCATTCTAGAAACAATTAGCCCGGTACCATTGCACAACCCTTCCGCTTGATTCAAATTTCTAATCAACATAGTAGGTGTGCCTGTTTTTAGAATGATTTTATGATTAGGTAATCCAGATGTTTTTAATGAATGTAGAAACTTTGGTGCAATGGTATGGTAAGCTTCACTTTCTGCAGCATTTGTCATGTCAATGGAATCTAAGCTTAAATATTCCTTTTCATCACCTGGAATAATGTTTAATACATGCTCAACAACATCCTTTTTCCTATTTGATATCAATTGCAAATTTAGATTCTCTGTCTGAAAGATGTCATATCTTTCTTTTACCATCCTAAAAGACTTAGCAAACACATTGTATTCATCAAGAATGTCTTTCAACTTTGACACGAGCTATGAATCAACAATGTTTTTCCATATAAAAATTAAAACATACAGTCAGTTAAGTTAAAAATCTGAATATCTATTATTTATGCTAAAAATAATAAAACTCTTTGTACCTTACTCCACCAATTTTGTTTTCAATTTCATTTTCTGTATCATAGGTATACACTTTAGCAAATTTTGGAGGTTTTCAAGCCATTGGTAATAGGCTTCCAATCAAATGACATGATTGTCCATGAATTCTATAAATTAGTGGACCTTTTCCTTCCAATAGGCTTTCTATCTATATTGGCACCAGGAGAGTTGAAAGCAAACATCATGTTATAAGCTCTAATATTTTGTTGGTAATTTTTGCTTTGCCGTGATTGTTGATCACAAAGTAGTTGTTGCAGCAGTATTGGTGGATCCTTCAAAAGGGGAAGTTGTATCCTTCCAATGCTGCAACAAAGGTTATATTTGGCATTAGCATGATTTTTATTCTTCGTCTTACTTTCTTGATACCACATTGCATCTTGATAATATGGATATGTATTAATAGGGTCTCCTATATCAAGATATCCTAACAAATAAAATTTAATTAGTATCAGAGATATGAATTCATTGTACTTTAAACAAAAAGTATGTTCATAGAAAGTAAAACATGTGCTAATATGGTCATCCCAATTATCAATGTGATCTGATACATCATCATCATCATTAAGTAAATTATGACTTGTTTCTACATAATAAGCAACACTAATATACGCATAATCTTTTACATTTGTTGTAATTCATTTCATATAGTATGAGTATGGTTGTTACCTCCATTTTCAATACTTTCATTTGGATGAGTTCCATATATATGATGAAGCGTATCATTTGTGTCTTTAGGTACAATGCTATGATCATGGGTTTCATTATGTCTGTGTGCAGTATGACTTGAAGATCCAACAACAAATCCATTTAGCAAATTGGCTCGCAGCGGCAATATTTTAATCAAGGTTCTGTTTCATATGTTTGGGAGATCATTGTGTTTTGGCTTAGTATTAATCATATCTGGTACTAAATTTTGAAAAGTTTTTTTGTTGGCTGTTGATCTAGCAGAATGAACATTTTCTGCATAATTGAAAAACAAAGATTGATGTTTCACTTATAACAACAATACTTTTGCTATAATAGTCCAACTACAAGTTTTGGATATCAGTGTACATATGCAAATCCTATATTTTCCTTTATTATGCATGTCTTGATACCACTATTATGTTTACCTCTTGGTAAATGCTTTCCTTGCAATATCAATTTTCGTTTTAATCTTGTAGCTTTACCATGAATAGCATCTAATAAATCATCCACCATATCAAGTAAATAATGACTTATATTCTGCACAAGAAGCAATAGTAATAATACCCAATAGTTTGTTATAATTGGTGTAATGCATTTCATATAGTCTGATTATTATAGTTACCTCCATTTTCAGAACTTTCATTTGTATTGCCTCCATGTGTCTAAGGAAGTGAAACATTTGTGTGTTTAGGTCCAATGCTATGAACTGATGAACATAGCTATCATCATATCTGCATGTAGTAGAAGTTGAAAATGGCACAACAAATTCATTGGCCAAATTGGTTTGACGCGTACACATATTGTTGACAGATTTGTTTTGTCAGTTTGGGAGGTCATTTTGTTGTGGTTGGTTATTAGTGGTATCTGCTAATGGATTTCCCAAAGTTTTTTTGCTGCCACTCCCCATAGCATAATGAACAGTTTCTGTATAATTCAAAACAAAAAATTAACATTTCACTTATAATAGCAATACACTTGATATAACCAATTTGGTGGAAGCCATGGATATCAGTGTAGACATGCAAAACCTGTATTTTCCTTGATTATGTTTGTCCTGTTACCGCTATAGCTTTTAGGTCTTCGTAAATCCTTTCCTTTCAATATGAGTTTGTGTTTTAATCTTGCAACTTTAGCATGAATGACATCTAATATATCACCCACATAATGAATTAGACTATGTGTTATATTCATCATAATACCTAACTATAATAATAGTACACTTTTTTAACATGTTCTTCAATTCATTTCATATAGACTTCATATTATTGTTACCTCCATTTTGAGTAATTTCATTTGGTAAATGCTTTCCTTTCAATATGAGTTTTCATTTTAATCTTGCAACTTTAGCAAGAGACATGGTATTAAAAACCTCTTCTTTCATGTTTCACCTACTTGAAAACCTATGTATTAGTTTAAATAATATAGTTGACCTTACCAATCATTTTCTGCTACATATCTGTTGCATGCTCATTTAAGTTCAACTTACATAGGTTTGTTGTTAGACTATTGGCATGCATACCGATGTCGTCGCAGGTTACATATTTATAAAGAGTCATCTCCATAAGGACTTGAGCTACTCAGTTTTCTCAGATGAAAGTTAACAGTTCAATAGTTATATACAACAAATATAATCAGAATTTTATGGGTTTATGGAAATAACGGAATTGCGGAAACTAGTAAAATGAATTTAATTAATTTATGAGAACTTAGGATTGAGTTTCATCATTTATACCCTCAATATCCAATTAATATTAACCCATATGAATCATTTTCTAACATTGCTAATGCATGCATTAATTCACCCCGAATCGATCTCTCGCATTCGAGAATCCTAAGGATATTTATCGAATATCGATCCCTCGCATATGAAGTAAATAATCCAGCATTACAATCATAATCTCGTGTTATTTGCAATCAAAACGTTATTCTCTATTCCTAGCAACGTAACGTAAATAGTAAAATCATTCAGTTCAAATCCTAAGGGCATTTTTCAGTCAAGCTTAGAATCCAATTTCATGAAACTAGTGATCAAGTAGAATCAAGCATTAAGAACATAATGAAATTACCAGAATGAGTAGAAAAGACTCATACATATATCAAATATTAGAAGAGATACAAAAGGGTATGAAGATTACATTCAATCCTTTGGAGAAACTAGCCGATCATGGTGTAGAGCAAGAGATCAACAGAAGACGTGACGAAGGTGGCGATCCCCAACCTATTTTTGCAGAGTTTCCACTCCTTTTCTCTTTTCTCTCACCTCTCTATAAGCCTTCATGGCTGTTGGCTTCATTCTCCCTCTCAAAAGTATCCATTCTTCTTCACTTTGCATGCCTTTTTATAGGCATGGGGAAGCTGGTCAGGTCCACTCGCCTAGATGAGTTTTTTAGCCTTGTTTCACTCGTCTGGGTGGGTTAATACTTAGTGCTGAAGGACTCCACTCGCCCAGGCGAGTGATTTCTTCATGTTTTGCTCACTTGGGCGAGTTAATACTTTACTTTGAAGAAAGGTCATTAGCCCAGGTGAGCTTTGGGCAAATTTGCTTCAAGAATTTTCCTATTTTGACCTTTTTGCCCTTTATCCTGTCTTGGTTGTGTCGAATGCCACAAATAGTCTTTGATACCTATCGAAACACCGAAATTGAGTGGATTAACCTTCCAAAATGGAAACAACTTATTTATAAATGTACAAAATATAAAACAACTAGGATTAGGACAAATTTATAAGCAATTCACGATATCATAAGATAAGTGCTAGCATTATAATCCTGAAATTGACTAAAATATGGAACTTATTATTTGTGCTTCCACTTTAATTACCACAGCCAACACAAATTAAAGACAAAGGCTCTGCCTCAACCTTTTTGATACATTTGAGGCAGGCATTATAAATCCAAGATTTCGCAGCAAATTAAATGTTGTTCAACAATGAGCACATATTGTTGAAACAATAAATATAAGAGATTCTTGGTAGTTATGTTAAGAATTTGCAATAATAGGTCAACAAAATATATGGTCACAACAGTATTGACTAACCTTATGGAGAGTACTAACTTTGTCTGGCCTGACATATGCTTTTTTGGATGTTCTACAGTAGTATCATTTTGTGTAAGTCATCTTCCATGTAATAAACACCAATTAAAATAGGTCAATGTGACTTAATGGGCAATGCTTGTCAAATTTATTGAGATGAGACTTAATTTCTGATAGCTTTCATTGGTCAGTGGGCCTTTGTGTTGCCATTAATTGTAAGCAAACTTAAAATGAAAATAGCTTTTAGTAGTCACACCAAATTTATGTTACATGACAGACATTGTAGACTTGTAGCCAACTTTTAGCCACTATGACAGAGACTAGAGACATTGTAGAATTATTTTTTGGTTGCTACTACATATAGCTACCTTTTATCATGCCATGTTGTTATCACAAAAAGGTAGTACATATACTTTTATCGTGCCATGTACTTAACTTACTAGATTTTTTATTAGTTTAGTAAAAAAAATATACCTTAATTATAAATATAGATACAACAATTGGTGAAACTATATATAGACATAACAAATTACAAAGGTTAGTATGGGTCTGTCATTTGCTATTGAATAAATTGAGCAATCTATTACAAACTACTTTTGCAATATACACCCATCCAATACCCACCATTATGATTTAAGTATGTGTATTTAAAAAATATGTAACTGCATTCTATAAAAGAGCTGATTTTCTTAGCTTTATATACATAATAATACAATATCATTTGATATTCATGAATCCAATATTTAAGCTGAGTTAATAAAATATGTGTGCATCTTATCAGCAAGGAATGTGAAATACATTAACAATATTACTGCCAAATAGGTAAATCAACAATTAAAAGCTTTAGTTATTGCTGTGTAATTATTTCAAAAGCAGTAGCTTTGACATATATCGCTGAGTTAATTTTTACATGAATTAAAAATAACACTAAACATTGCAATGATATATTCTAGATAAGTTAAAAGTGTTAAACACATGAGTCATGAATGTTTTAGCAATAAGTCAAAGGAAAGCGAAAGGTTTGCTGGACGTGGCCGCCTATGAATTCAAGGCAAGGGGCGACCTAATTCGACATTGTTGTTGACTCTGATCCGGGCTCATCTTTTCACTCTATAGTAGGGTCTCAGATGAAGCTCTTTCAAAGAATGAAGTAAGGCTTCTCTCATGGACAATAAATTAGGATTCTAGCGGCTTTTTCCACTTATGATCAGTGTTCACAAGAGTGAGACAGTTCAATGTCTTACAATGTTCAAGCATCATTCTTTTATTACTTACTTAAAGTATTCGTTTTCATCTTTTTTATACTTTCCTTGCTTTTTTCATGCCCGCCTTTTATATGAACAACGTGGGAGCCAGCTCACAGTCGTCCTTGTCCACTGACCTATCCTACTCTTATGAAGGCGATAGACCAGCGTGTCTTTTGAAACTCATCTTTTTGTGCACAAAGCAGACCTATGCTATAGGTAGAAAGATGAAATATGAAAGAAAAAAAAAGATAGGGAGTGTGAGATACACGAACAGGGAGTACGCAGCCAAACAATTGTAGGGGCTTCTAGTAGTGAAATCCTTGAACAAGGTGATCTGCCTGGCTTGCTTGTGAAACTGGGGAGTTAGACAAGGCCAGGCAAGCATCTGACTGGCTCGGTAAGATATTTGGCTTGTTAGGACAACCTGCATGAAATCGAGTCGGATGCTTGTCCCCTTTTCTCAACAGAATCCTATAGACAAGAAAGAATCGAATACGGGTTGTTTGCCTTTATACAGCTTCGCTATCGCCCCTATGAAGTGGTGGGCCTTCTAGAAGCTTCACCAGAAGCAAGCAAGATGAGGTCGCCCGCTACTTAAAATGAAGTTCGTCCTTTCTGCCCCTTAGCCAAGCCACTTAAGACGGGTTTTGATCTGCGCAATGTTGCATTTGATTTTTGAATCTCTAAAAGCAGCTACCAGGTGAGAATAAACAATCTATGTATCAATCTTCTCCTTAGGCTTGAGGTAAAAGAAGGATGGCTTGTAGGCTAAGAAAGCTTACCTTAGAATTGAACTATCCTTTCTTCCAATATATTTGTGATACTCGCTTTCTGTTATTGCTTGATTGCTTGGCAGCTTTTCCAAATCTTCCAGATAGTCACCACGCCATTCATAGCCATCAGGGAAACTGCCCTCTTCCCTCAAGATGGTTCGTCTTACTTCTGCTTGATGGAAACTAGATTCACACGAAAGGGAACAAAGAATTCTCGATTAAAAAAAAGTGCTCTCTGAATCAAAACACAAAGTTTGATAAGTTTCTCAAAATAACAAACCAAAATAATACATTCATCCAAATCCTATAGTAATATTTAACTTAGTTTCATAACTTAATACAAAAGTATTCAACAAGGCTTCATCATCATCACTCAGTCTTGATATGTTTGGTCAACCTAGTAGACGATAGTTGTATTTGTGATAAATCTTCAAATGGTATGTGATAGAGTGCTTTTAGTTAAATTTTTGTCTATCATTCTTAGCTTTTTTTACCTCTTTTGGACTTTTATTTTTCCATTCTAATTCAGTTTTTGGCCTAGGCAAGTAAGTGGGCTTAATTGCTAATTGTAGCGTATTTTTGGATTTTTGCTCACTTAACGTATCTGACTTGTGCAGGACCTATAGAGTGCTACCGATCTCCGAATGAATCATTCTAGGAGTCCTTGAAAAGATAAAAAAAAATATCTACAAGTTTGCTAGAAATAGCTTGAGGCCAATTCTGTCATTTGGAGGGTCATTTTGAGCTTTAAATTTAGCACCTCTACACTTGTAATTTTGGGCTACGAATTTGATTTTCATGGTTATAAATAGTAAATAATTAGATTGTTGGGTTTGTTTATGGCCCATTCTATTTTCAGAACTTAGTCACTATTTATATTAGTGACTTTAGTGAAACTTGAACAACACTCTTTACATTTCAATAAACAAGTTTTATATTTCTCTCCTTTAGTTTTTAGAATCAAACCCTTGTTCTTTATTTTCTCTCAATTGTTCTTGTTTGTTCTTCATTGTTCTTCATTTTCATTTTTCTGTTCTTCCATTCTCATGCAATAATTCCATGGGGCTTTCACTGATGATGATCATGGAAGGCTAAATCCTCAATCAATCCAAGGATCCAACCCAAGCACAAGGAGAATTTGAGTTCTGGTTTAGTATTTCGAATTCTATGTGAATGTTCATCTTCTTCTTCAATTTCTATTCTGTTTTCATGATTATGAATGCGTTTAGGATTGAAAATGGATTACGTTATGGATTCATGTCCTAATTTTGAATATTAATCACATATTAATTGGATGATACTTGAGTTAGGGTTGTGGTTTCAATCAATTTAGGGGTTAAGTCGATTGAGTTGCTTCTAATGAGATTGAATGAACTTTCATAATAGGATAAATTTCTGAGAACAATGATGATTCGAATTGCTTGGTGAGGTGAATTGGATTGATGCTTTAATTCTGTTTTACATTACTTCTTTTGAATTCTGTTAGTTTTTGTGTTGCTCTTTAATTTTAGTTTACGTTTTTGCAAGTTTTACTTACGCACACAAGCTGTTTGATAAAATTCCCCCCTCACTGTTATTCGTAAATTGAAGCTAGAACCATATTGATTGTGTCTCTGAGTCGACCTAGGTTAATCCTGTGCTACAGAATTAACATAGTTAAATTGTTTTGGTGCGTGTCAACAACGTAATATCAGTATGTCATCCAATTGACTATCAGGCACGACCAAATTGTGCTTAGCTGGTGTTATGGAAGATATTAAATTTGGATAAGACTCAGTAGTGGCTGAGAAGCATTGCTGCACCAAATACATGATTTGAAATTAATTAGTAATTGAAGAGATTTCTGATTTATTAAATAACAATAAAACCAACGACAAATAACAAATAACTTACACTATCAAGAACATCATTATTCTGATGTACTGACGAAATAGATGGCTCAGCTTCATCCGTAACAATATAATAAGGTTTGTATTAAGTAACTCAAATCATAATTTTTTACTATATTAACCATATAATAAACCTTACCTGAAGGTCAAACCTTTGCAGCTTAGCAAGAATAGAGCTAATTAATGCCTCATCTTGAGATAACTGAGAAACAAAATGGCGTGTATTGGCAGGGACTACTTTGAATTTGAAGGCGAATTGTTTTCCCAATAAACGATCAAGAGCTTCTGGTATGTCTCTCGGGTCAAATCCTTCCTATGTAATTACCAATATCATACTATTAACATTGGACTTAGGACTACAATATTATGTGTCTAAAAACAATACTCTCATTACACTTGAGACATAGTATAATTAACCTCATCAATTAGTTTTTGATTGATATCAGCTGTAATCTCATTAATCAGTGCATAACATTCATGATCCCACAGTGTAAATATGGCAGATTCACGTGGCTGAGATACTCTAACCTCGACACGAAACCTATGATAATATAATTCAAATGATTAGCCTAAAGTTTGAATGTAGACATTTTAATGTAGACATGATATAAGTTCAACTTACCTTGGATTTGTGTTTCCACTTTCATTACCACAACCTACACAAATAAAAGGCAAAGCCTCTGCACCAACCTTTTTGTTACATTTGGGACAGGCATCATAAATCCAACCATTGGCTACCAACAACTTAGTTATAGTAACCAGAGTGACACATATAAACTCCTACAACAAAGCCAGCAGATTATATCATTGTTGAATAAAATTGATGACAAAACAACATTTATGATGCATAATCCATCAATAATAATTCAAACCTTTTTTACTTGGCTAAGCTAATCAAAATATTTCACATCTGCATTATGAAGAAAGCGATCCCTAACAGAATACAGTGAAGAACCTAAAATTTGACTTCCTAGTTGGGTACATGTATTAGTGGTTAGCTGACTTGGATGCATTCTAAAATAAATAAATACATTTAATGATAACTATAATTTAAATACAACACACTACATCATATAAGACATTTGATCAATAAAAAGAAGCCAACCGATTCCCGAATTCCACAATCTCTTTAATATCGCTATTGACAAATATCTGGGAACCATACATTAAATTTTGTATTGCTATAGGATAATTGCCTGTATTAAAAATTGAAAATTATACAATTAATCATTGGCTACATACAAACATGGTTTTAAAATGAAACTTGAAAACGACTAACCTCTAGCTTCCTTTATTTTAGTCATACTGAGCAGTAACACCACCGGTCCAGTAACATGTCTATCAAAACAATCCTTAAACTACATAGCCAATGCCTGATACAATCCTAAAACCAAGGCAAGTGAAGGAAGACTTGGAATTACACATGGAGGCACTTCCTTGGGTGATTAAAGGACCAATGACAAGGGATAGAGCTTAAACAATCCAAGATCATATACAATCCAGCCTAAATCTCTTGGAGAACCATGAAGAAGGCTGCAAAATGCTGAATTTATCTGTTGAAATTGATTACAAGTAGCCTGTAATCGATTAAATACACTTGTATAAATGTCAGATTTGTAAATAGTTCTGTGATAATCGATTACGAGTCCTATGTAATCGATTACATGGTCATCAATAGTGTAGTTTTTGAACTCAGCTCGAAGGTAATTGATTATTCCGTTGTGTAATTGATTACATGGAAATGTGAGTTCCTGTGATAATCGATTATTTTGGCTTGTAATCGATTACCTGGTTTTGGGAGCTCCTGTGATAATCGATTATTTGGTGAGATAATCAATTATTTTGTTCATGCTCAGTTTCCAGGACTGATATGAGCAATGTAATCAATTACCAAGAGTTAGTAATCAATTATTTGATTCAAATAATCGATTACCATTCGAAATAATCGATTATTACCGTTTTCTCTGCAGAGGCGCAATTTTAGTTTTTAAAACAGCTGCTTGGATAGCTTCCCTTGGAAGCTACATTTGTATTTCATTTAGGACACATTTATATTTCATTAGCTTATAGTTCGTGGCCTATATAAGCTACATTTCAACAGATTGTAAGGACTTTTGGTCAAATGAAATAGAATGCACTTTGTGTGTGAGAGGTTGAGAGTTATTCTCCCTTATTCTTAGTGAAGAACTTCTTGTTTCTTATCAATAGCTTCTGAGCTATTGTGGTGATTCTTGCAAGACTTATTGGAATTCCTATTCCATGGTGTCAATCCAAATCCATTTCTTATCTTCTTCCATTGTTCCAATTCCTAAATCACAAAACCTAAAAAGCTGTCTAAAACAGAGCACTTCATACTCTGTTTTACTTTCCATTGAAGAATTGATTCCAATGCAAGGAAGATCGGGGCAAACAGGACTTGAATCAGTTCAGGAGTCCATCATTTGGTATCAGAGCTTAAACCTTGTGGAATTCTTCTTCAATTTCAGTCTTGGGATTCTTCAAAGGTAAAATTTTGCATTAGAGTCAAAAACGAAAATCCTTAGTAATTCCTTGTTTCTTGATGTTTTCTTGTGTTTCTTTGTGATGTAGTTTTGTTAAGTGTTGTGTCACAAAAACCCTAGGTTTTCTTCAAGTTTCCTTGTGAATTCATGTCTTCATGTTTCTCATGCTCTTCATGTGTTCTTCATAGTTTCCCTAATTTCTAGCTTTGATTCTTGTCAATTTGTGTTAGTATTGTTGTTGTGTTGTGTAGTACTTTGTTTTGATTTCAATTTCGTGCTTGATCTAGATCAAGTGTTAGAAACAAAAGAAAAAACAAAAATAAAGAGAAAAAATTGCATCAAGTGTTATTAGAAAGCAAAAGAAAAATTGAAAAGTAGTTGGAAAACAAAAAACTAGAAACAAGCTACAAAATTACAAGTTTCAAAATTGCTTGAACAACAAAAACAAGTAAAAGTGCATAACATTCAAAATTGATGAAATGTTTTTCAACAATTGAATTCATTGGCATATCTTTATTGTGAAGTTTGTTAAATCTGAAGTATTCCTTGAGTTATTTCATAAATTCCAATTTGAGTAGTCCTTTCTAAATTGTGCTTTGTTGCTTGTCTCTTTAAAATTCCAAAAGTTTTGTCTTAGAAGTTTTCTATTCTTTGGACTCTTAAGCCTTGTCTAGAATCATTTCATATTTCACTTTAGCAAAGAGGCTTGACTTGAAGTTTTTTCCTAAGAACTAAAGAGAGAATAAGAGTGGAAAAAGGCAAGAGAGAATATTATAGAAAAAGCCTTGAAAGTGTGCAAACACGAGAGTGAGAGTAAACACTTAGAGAGTGGTGAGGAATTTCTTATATATACTTGTGTTTTGCTAACAATTTCTGTGAAGGATGAGTTCAAGTGGAGGAGATGTCTTGTCACCTAAAACTT
>PYAF01003778.1:92281-109071 GCA_007407185.1 Glycine tomentella
AGTAAAAGGCCATGTGGAGAGGAAATTGGCACAATATGCTACACAAGCCAATAAGCATAAGTGGAAGGATAAATTCCCTCTAGAGAATCTTGAATTGCAAGGTGAGTATGGTGAGAATATTACTTTCAATGTATGTGATCTTTCCTTGTATGATGCAGGTCCAAATGAAGCTATAAACTTGAGGACAAGTTCTTTTCAAAAAGGAGGGGATGATACAATCCTAAAACCAAGGCAAGTGAAGGAAGACTTGCAATTACACATTGAGGCACTTCCTTGGGTGATTAAAGGACCAATGACAAGAGATAGAGCTCAAACAATCCAAGATCATATACAATCCAGCCTAAATCTCTTGGAGAACCATGAAGAAGGCTACAAAATGATGAATTTATCTGTTGTAATCGATTACAAGTAGCCTGTAATCGATTAAATACACTTGTATAAATGTCAGATTTGTAAATAGTTCTGTGATAATCGATTACGAGTCCTATGTAATCGATTACATGGTCATCAGTAGTGTAGTTTTTGAACTCAGCTTGAAGGTAATCGATTATTCCGTTGTGTAATCGATTACATGGAAATGTGAGTTCCTGTGAGTTCCTGTGATAATCGATTATTCTGGCTTGTAATCAATTACCTGGTTTTGGGAGCTCCTGTGATAATCGATTATTTGGTGAGATAATCAATTATTTTGTTCATGCTCAATTTCCAGGACTGATATGAGCAATGTAATCGATTACCAAGAGTTAGTAATCGATTATTTGATTCAAATAATCGATTACCATTCGAAATAATCGATTATTACCATTTTCTCTGTAGAGGCGCGATTTTAGTTTTTAAAACAGCTGCTTGGATAGCTACCCTTGGAAGCTACATTTGTATTTCATTTAGGACACATTTATATTTCATTAGCTTACAGTTCGTGGCCTATATAAGCTACATTTCAACAGATTGTAAGGACTTTTGGTCAAATGAAATAGAATGCACTTTGTGTGTGAGAGGTTGAGAGTTATTCTCCCTTGTTCTTAGTGAAGAACTTCTTGTTTCTTATCAATAGCTTCTGAGCTATTGTGGTGATTCTTGCAAGACTTATTGGAATTCCTATTCCATGGTGTCAATCCAAATCCATTTTTGATCTTCTTCCATTGTTCCAATTCCTAAATCACAAAACCTAAAAAGTTGTCTAAAACAAAGCACTTCATACTCTGTTTTACTTTCCATTGAAGAATTGATTCCATTGCAAGGAAGATCGGGGCAAACAGGACTTGAATCAGTTCAGGAGTCCATAAATGCCTCCCACAAAGTACAATTCAACTTTGTTGTAGAAGAAATGATTGATTAATGAATGTAATAATGTGAATTATCACACCAATAACATTACAAAAACCAATTATTTAAAATGAATGTCATTCATCTTTCATTGTAAAAACCACTTTCTTTGGCTTCCCATCCACATTCCATTAACCAATTTCAACAACCTCACCAATAACATCTTCAAGCATAAATGAAAAGTAAACAACATAATAACACTATCATTTAATACCATGGTTTTTGAAATATAAAACAATTGTACTTATTAAATAATTAGGTGTGGCAGAGCCATTTACAATGGCATCAAACATTGTGAAATTGTACATTGTCTTAGGAATTTCAGGTATTTCATGGGGCCTAATTTTAGTTTTTTTGACAAAGTTAATTTTGAAACCATGGTGTGTAGCTTTATATTTTCCAATATTTTCCTTTACTTCAAAGTTTTAAATAACATAAGTTTCACCAACTTGGAAATTC
Organism: Glycine tomentella; assembly: GCA_007407185.1. Taxonomy (NCBI): domain Eukaryota; kingdom Viridiplantae; phylum Streptophyta; class Magnoliopsida; order Fabales; family Fabaceae; genus Glycine; species Glycine tomentella. The sequence goes on from PYAF01003778.1 coordinate 94,067, forward strand.
ACGTTAAGCATTTGACGATCAACATTCTTCATTTGAGCTACAATTTTATGACCCTAGAAAAACAACATTTAAAGTGATAGTTTATTGAAATACTTGCAACATACTGAATAAATAACTTAAGCTGACCTCCTTATCAGTCAATATTAGCTCAATTGTAGAGTTAGGTGATATTGGTATAGTCCACATGTTGATAAGTCAGACAACGATCTTCCAAGTTTCCTTGACATCATTAATTTCAACTACGGAATTCGATCTACGAAATAGTGCTAACCAAATACAAAAATAGCAGAAAGTTGATTAAACTACAAATTCCTTTCAAATCACTTGTATTATATGATTAACTCCTTACCAATTACCATTAGTCTTTGCTCCACAACTACAAAGAAACATTTTTACAAAAGAACAGAGGCGTTAAAAAGATAGAAACAAATATACAAACTTGAAATACACCAAATCTGTTTATCTATCAAACCAAAGGAACAACTAACCAAAAATATAGAAACATGAAACACTACAAACCAATTTGTCTTTCAAACAAAGGAACAGGTTTAAAAAAAAAAACAAAAACTTCAAATACTACAAATCAATTTTTGAAACCAAAGGAACAGGTTTAGAAAAAACATAGAAACGTCAAATACTACCAATCAGTTTGTCTATGGAACCAAAGGAACATGTTTACACCAAAGATACAAACTTGAAATACACCAAATCAGTTTGTTTATCAAACCAAAGGAACACTTAACCAAAAAAGATAAAAACTTGAAACACTACAAATCAATTTGTCTTTCAAACCAAAGGAACGGGTTTTTAAAAGAAAACTTGAAATACTACAAATCAATTTTTGAAACCAAAGGAGCATGTTTAGAAAAAACATAGAAACTTCAAATACTACAAATCAGTTTGTCTATGAAACCAAAGGAACATGTTTACACCAAAGATACAAACTTGAAATACACCAAATTAGTTTGTCTATCAAACCAAAGGAACAACTAACCAAAAAAGATAGAAACTTGAAACACTACAAATCAATTTTCCTTTCAAACCAAAGGAACAATGTTAATAACACAACTCAGTTTACAAGTGAAATACTACAACTGAGTTGGTGTTTGAAACATAAAACAAAGCATCAAATGATACACAATAAAATGCTACAAAAATAACTACAAATCAATTTTTGTTTTAGACAAAAAGATCAGGTTTAGGCAAAAGAAAGAAAGTTCAAATACTACAACTCAAATTGTGTTTCAAACATAAAACCAAGCAGCATGAGACGATAGACAAGAAAATGCTTTAAAAAATAACTACAAATACTTGACAACTACGAATGTGTCGAACGTTTACTCATCCAGGCAAATGTGTCAAACGATTACATAGTGGAAGACTATCAAAACCAACTTGAAAACGCAAATAAAAGATGATGTTGCTAGACAATATAATTAAAGAAGCTTGACGAAGTAATGAGGTACTAGAAGCAACCTGAAAATGGCGGGAGGAGATGATGTGGCTCAACAAATGGGTAAGCTTTGGTACATGAGTAACATCACAAGCAAGTTATAGTAGTGAGGTAGGAGATGATGTTGCTGAACGCACGCATAACCTTCTCAACTCCCTAGCTCGGTGACGTCACATCATAGCCTGAGGAGGCAGCAGAGGTAACGTGTTCAGAGCAATGTATTTCGAACTTTGAAATGAAAGTGTATTGGCGCTTGTGACATGAGAGTATTGGCACTTCTGAGATGAGGAGTTGAGGGAGTGACATGTGTTGTTTTAGTCGAGAAGGAATGAGGAGGTGACACATGTGAAAATTATGTTCTTTCATTATAATAGTAGATAGTATGAAAATATAACGATATATTGTAAAAAGTATGAAAAAGTTAATCACTATTTGTTAATTTTAATCATATTGAAATTTTAACTATTTTAAACAATACAAGAAAAATAATATTACAAAAAAATACAATAATATTAACAATTAAACATAATTGAGAACTATCTCAATCAAAGGAGTCTAACTTAGTTGGTTGAGTAGTATATAAAAATTATTATAAACTCCTTGATATCTAAGTTCAATTTCTACGAATAAAGAAAAAAGCACTTGTCTCGCATTCAACTTCGATCCCACAGTTAAGGACTCGTATTCCAAGCATGTTTCACTAAAGAATGCATCAATATTATGATAATCTTCGAAGTGAATTAATGCAACAAGAATATTCTTACCTGAGAGTTAAACAGTTCAAATAGATTGCCACTTGTTAACCTTTGTGGTAATTTAAAAATCGCTAAATAAGAAATTGTTTCCTGATGCAGCCTCAATTCATTATTACCTCTAATCATCCAATACTCAATGCAAGTTTAAAATTTTCCTCTTCCATGCACCTATAAATGTTAAATGGATAAAGTCATAAAACAATATAAGGAACTACTTTTCCAAGTCTTGGTACATGTCAAACCGAAAAGATAGACAAAAAAATAAGATATATATATATATAGTACATTTCATTCATTGTTCCACACACTGATAATTCCTTGAAATTAAAAAATTCCATCAGCCAAAGCTAAATATCCGAGAAAAAGTCTACAAGAGGATAAACAAGATGCTTATAATATAGTTTGTAGCAACCTATATGTTATCATTGTAAGAACTGAGAAGAGGCCAAGAGACATCAGAAAGATAAGGAAACAATAAATGAGACAAAAAATGAGTAATATGCTAAACTCTATACCTCCCAAGTTAGTGTGCATTTCAATCTAAACAAGTTATAATATCAACTTTTATTTCAATTTCAGTGACTTCAAAAAGAACAAAGCAACATATGTAACTTATCGCTGAACCAAGAATAAGTGAACCTACACAATGGGAGTGAATTAGAGACATTTAAAAGGATAATAGTCTGAAAGGCAGGGTTGAGTATTGTCAATAATTATGAAATAAGGGACCTCTTATGATCAATAGTAAAAATAAAAAGGAGAAAACAAACTAAAGCATCTTATATTTAGAATCTTAAGGGTATTCAAAGCAAGTATCATTGCCTTTACCTAGCTACCACTTACAGCAAATTAATTAGTACCATATTTGTTTTCTAAAATTTTGTATGGAGATCAGCTTCAACGACAATATCTACTTGTTTTAAAAACAAATAAAGATTGCACGCCAAGTGTCAGTGAATAGGATCATGCGTCACAATAAGAGATCTAAAATTTAGAGTAGAAAGCACAATTTTGTAAGTTTCTTCATAGAATGGTGCTACTAGGACAAACTGTAAATATAGGAAATAAGATTTACATGAAAAGGAATTTTGCATCATGATGCATGTAAATTACAATTGTCAAGTAGTAGTAGAAAGATTTAGAGGAAATTTTGTAAGAGAATATAACATTACTCAAACAATATGGCCAGTAACTGAAACATTTTTTTCTTTTCGTATTTAGAACCATCTAACAAAAGACAACTAACTATTACAGGTTGCTTAAGCTAGGAACTGCTATTGGAAGACAAATTGACCTCACACGTTTTCATGGATATGATGAAGTTGACTCAAATGTTTGATTTTGGAGGAAGCACAATCAATGGAAGCAATGGATGACATGTGACATGTATAGATGATGACGGGGACATAACGCTCTTTGTAGATTACCCATGGCAGTTAAATAGTACTGAAACTAACATTATCATATGAAATCAAGATTACATAACTTTGAATCTTTGATACTTCTTTTCTAATAGGTGTTTCTACTTGTTCTAAATAACAAACATGATATTTCTGCAGGGGTGGTTATAAATAACAACCATGTTAAGAGTTTAAAAATAAAATGTTTGTTGTTTATAACAAGTAGAAATATCTGCAGAAAAGAAGTATCAAAGATTCAAAGTTATATACTCTTGCTTTCATATAACATTATTGGTTTAAGTACTACTTAACTGCCATGGGTAATCCCCTAAGAGCATTATGTTTCCATCATCATCTATGTAGGTCGCATGTCATCCACTGCTTCCATTGATTGAGCTTCCTCCAAAATCAAACATTGAGTCAAGTTCAGCAATTAGTTCATCATATCATGAAAACCTACGAGCTCAATTGCACTTCCAAGAGTAGTTCCCACCTTAAGTACCTGAAATAGTTAGTTGTCTTCTTTCAGATGTCTCTGAACACGAGAAGATAAAAATGTTTCAGCTACCTGCTATATTGTTTGAGTAATGTTGTATCCTCCTACAAATTTTCCTAAAAACATTCCTACTACTAGGCATGGCAACTTGATCCGCATCCGTCTGAACCCCCCCCCCCCGGATGTCAACAGGGAAAAATTGAGTTGACCGGTTTCAATTTCGGGTTCAGTTTTTCCCTGCCTGTTGAATTCGGGGCGAGGGTAGTTTTGGCAATACTGATATCCGCCCCGCCCCCGCCCCCCACCATACTATATTTACAAAAATACTCTTATATATATAAAAGAAGAAAACCTGAAACCCTCACTTCCCAACTTCATTCTCGTTGTTGACAGCGCTGGAGTGGCTAGACTGGACAACAACTTCTGTCTCACCCACAACACCACAGTTCTCTTTCTCGCTGTTGGTTCTTTCTTTCTTCTCACAACACCTCAGTTCACTTTGTCGCTCTTCGTTCTTTCTTTCTTCTCACTTTTCAATTCCAATCTCACCCCCTTTCAGGTAAGTCATATTCTTTCACCTTTGAATCATTTCAAATACTTCATAACCTTTCAGAAAATGCTTATGTTTGTTGAAATTGCTTAGAAAATGTTTCTTTGATTGCTTATATCACGTGCATTCATTCTATGGCCAAAATAAGAGTAGGGACTGATGCGACTTCATTTCTTAATTCTTATTGATGATTGTAAGTTGAAACCCTTTACAATCTTTATTGACTTGTGTTTTGCATTCTAAAAAGGATCCTTAAAACCAAGACAAACCAAAACGAACAAGGAATACCCATATTTCTTCTTTGGTGTGTATGATTGATTTATTTGAAAGTATATTTCTCCATATAAAATATTGATTGGTAGATAAAATGAAACATGAGTTCAAGTGTTGATTTACAAATTGTCTGATGGGTGCTCTGTTATGGTAGGGAAAATGAAAATAATAATTAATTATAAATGATAAGCTTTAATGTTATTCCATGTAGCTTGGCTATGAAGGAGGTTAGTGCACTATCTACCATTTTGTGATTGTTAACTCCTTCCAAACATCTTTGAAGCTTTAACTGTATATTGTCAAGAGAAATAATACATGGTACTGTTATGATCAGAGCTCTACAAACTAGAGCTGCAATGCTAAAAATTGAGAACTAGTTCGCATTATCTTCAATTGGAACTTTGATAATTACAAACAATTACCTTTCTAGCTTGGATTGGCCTTGTGACAGCGAGTAAATATTCTTTCATTAAGAAACAAACACCTAAATTTCATGAGGGCTCTCTATTTTGCCAATACTTTTCAAGGATAAACCTTTTCCTCTATTGAAGTTTTATTTCTAGTCAACAGGGAACCTCAGCAAACAAGAACTTGGATTCAATTTCCAAATCTAGACCATTTTAAATTTAACATCCTGCCATTTACCTCAAGGACTGGTTCAAGAGTTGCTACTCCTTTTATCATAACCGAGCCTGATCCTGCTCCCTCTTCCCCTTTTGCCAATACTTGTATGCACCCAACATTCCCAGAATCAATATAGTTGAACCCAAAAAAGTTAGGCACAACAGGTATTAAACCACAACCACAACCAGTAATTTCTCTGAACATATTGAACCTTCAAAGCAATGGGCTTTCCAAGCTGATTAACATGGTATAACTCTGAATCTGAACTTCTGGACATTTATTCTACTTTTAAAGTGGATTATATTTACTTTGGTTATTTAAATTAGGAAATGAGTTATAAGGTTCTGATATGTGTGTGTGTGTGTGTGTATAGCTAGCTGCCTGTAAAAATGTGTATAGCTAGCTAGCTGTATTTATGTAATTTATTTACTCTGAACATATTGAATCCTTTCTGCTACCCCAATGTGTATAGCTAGTTAGTTGTCAATAATTTATGTAATTTTTTTACTCTAAACATATTGAATCGTTTCTGCTACCCCAATGTGTATAGCTAGCTAGCTGTCAACTATTTTCCTATGTTTCGGCCTATAAAAATGTTTTCAGACACAAGAACTACTCAATTGGAACTAGAAGAATAAATTAAAAAGGCGAACCTTAAATCTGTCATATATAGTTCTTGAATAGTAATCCTTTTTTCATGCTATCCTTTTCAATTCGTTTACTTTTGTGTTTTCTGTAAAAAAATATATATGTTTGTCAAAGTGCTGATATCTATATATATGATGATGGCCAGTTTGACAGTTACTTATATAATACAGTTTTTCAAAAATATTGTGATTGGTGGTAATTAAGCATCAGAAGTTGGATCAAACTAGGAACAAGGAAAAGGAACTTTATGTGTCAATTTTTATTATTCCTTCCAAATAAAGCAACGCCTGGGAAAGAATCAGCCACTGGACTTTGAGAATTTAAGGGGGGGCATATAGAGGGGTGGATTATTGGATTGGGGGGCAGTGCCCCCCCTTAAATTCTCAAGAAGTCCAATGGTTACTTAGGCAGAGGAAGATCTACATTTAAAATGTTATTTTTTGGGTAATTTTTTATAATAATAAAATAAAGTAAAATAAAAAAATAGTTTAGATGTTTATACTAGGGGAAAACGAAAAGTATGAAAAAAGAATAATAAAAAAGATGAAAAATAAGAGAGGAGTGAGTGTGGTTCTTTATGTTTGTAATTTCATGAATGCAGTGGACACACTCTTGTTATTTTTAAGCATTGGCCACACACTAATTTTATCATTTTTTTTCCTTTTTGAATGGTACCATTTTCCACACTCTTATTATAATGGTTTGTTCCTTAAAAGAAAAAATTTCGGGGGCACTGCCCCCGAACCCCGCCACTAGTGCCCCCCTTAATTTTTTTTTCTGGATCCGTCCCTGTATATATATTCCTATATACATGCATGGCTTAACAGGTTACTTCCCATTCATAATTGAAGCAATGATTTTAAGAATTCTACTTTCAAAACTGCAACATATATATCTCTCTTTTGAGTCCTGATCCTTCATAATTTCTTTTTTGTTAATTTATTTGTTATTATTGAGCTAAAGTTAGTAGTTGCTAATGAAATTTATTTGTGAATAATTAAATTTAGTTCGACCGAATTTTCATTTAATATTACTTATATCATGTTTGTGAATAATTAAAGGAAACTATTCACTTAACCTTTTCTCCCCTAAAAGTCTTAAATTATTTTACTTCTTATTTAACTACTTCTTAAATTAACTTTTTTACATGTTTCATTTACCATAGCATTTTCTTGTAGTTAATTAATTTGTTTCTTGTTTGACTGCTTCTAAAGAAATGGCAGATCAACAAAGTGGACATGAAGATACAACTCCTGCTCCTGGCTATACTCCTTCACATTCTCCTGGTGTTGGTTATACTCCTCCAACTACTGCTGATCATACCCCTTCATCAACACCCAATGAATCCATTCCGCTACATGAAGCAGAAGACAACTGATAATTTGGAGGGGACAACACAAACAGGAACAAGCAGGCTTAAAAGTGAGATTTGGCAGCATTTTAAAAAGGTTGAAGTTAATGGACAAGACAAGGCTCAATGCAATTATTGTTCAAAACTGTTGGGAGGAAAATAAAAAAATGGAACAACACACCTATGGGGGCATAAACAAATTTGTATTTAGTACAAGATTGCCAATAGAGGGAGTACAGGGCAAACATTTCTCGTTTCTAAGGTTAATCATGGAAAGCAAGAGTTGGGTACAAGAACTTATGATGCAGATAATGCTAGGATAGAGCTTGCAAATGCAATTATTATGCATGAGTATCCACTTTCCATTGTGGACCATGTTGGTTTTTAGGAGATACTCAGCAGCTTTACAACCTATCTTTCAAGTTCCTTGTAGAAACACAATTAAAAAAGAAATTTTCAGAATTTATCAAGAACAAAGATCAATAACTTTGAAGTTATTAGATAGTCTTCAAGGAAGAGTTGCCATCACATCAGACATGTGGACTGCAAGCAATCAGAAAAAGGGTTATATGGTTATGACTGCTCATTATATAGATGCCTCTTGGAACTTAAAGAGTCATATTTTCAGGTATGTTAAAAATTTGAATTTTTTTATATTATTGTTGAATTGTTGCATGATAAAATTGTTGAACTATTTATATTTTATTTTAGGTTCATTCATGTTCCCACTCCTCACTCAAGTGAAAAGCTTTGTAATGTGTTAGTTGAGTGTTTGATGGATTGGAACATTGATACAAAGTTGTCCACAATCACTCTGGATAATTGTAGCAAAAATGACAAAATAATTGACAAATTAAAGATAAGTTACACTTAGGAAATTTATTAAAGGATGAGACTTTGCTTCATATATTGTGAAAGATGGGTTAGAAATTGTGAAAGATGGGATAGAGAAAATTAGGGATAGTGTAGAATTTTGGACAGCCACACCAAAGAGGAAAGAAAAATTTGAGGAGACAACGAAACAATTAAGAATCTCGTGCACTAAGAGTTTGGTTTTAGATTGTCCAACTAGGTGGAACTCAACTTATAAAATGCTTCAAATTGCTATATCATATGAAGTTGTGTTTACTCGGTTGAAGCAGCGGGAGTCCCAATATACTTGTTTGCCAAGTTCTTCACAATGGCAATTTGCTAAGGATGTGTGGGGGAAGTTGAAATTGTTTAATGTTGTAACGAAAATATTTTCTGCTTCTAAACAACCAATAGCTAACATGTATTTTTCAAAGATTTGTGAGATCAAATTGGCAATTAAGCAGTGGGTTACTTCTCTTAATGAAATCATTCAAAAAATGGCAGAAAAGATGATGATCAGCTTTGATAAATAGTGGGTTGTGATTCATGATATCATAGGAGTTGCTACTGTTTTGGATCCAAGATATAAAATGGAGTTGTTGCAATATTATTATGAAAAATTGTATGAACATGATTGTTTTGGTCAAGTTAGTAAAATTAGACAGTTGTGTTATGACTTGGTTTCTGATTATCAGTCCAACATGAATGATGACTCCTTCCATACCTCTCCAATACCTAAAGGTGGTAATGAAGAATGTGATGAATTATGAGAATTTGATAAGTATATTTCAAGGGGAAAAACAGGCCAAAAGTTCTCATGTTAAAACAGAGTTGGATCCTTATTTAGAAGAGAATGTTTTACCAATATCCACTGATTTTAATATTTTGTGGTGGTGGAGGTTGAATGGCCTCAAGTATCCAACACTTCAAGCTATTGCAAAGGATATCTTAGTTATTCTTGTATCAACAGTAGCTTCTGAATCTGCTTTTAGTACTGATGGCCAGATTTTATGTCCTTATCATAGTCAACTTCATTGGACTACTTTAGAGGCATTGATGTGCACTAGAAGTTGGTTATTGAGTACTGAAGCTGATAGTATTGTCTTGAATACTTAAGTTAGTTATCCTATTAAATGATTATTTATTTCTAATTTAATAACTAATTATTTACATTATGTTATATTTGATACATGTATTTTGAAATCTAAAATTCTTGCAAATAGTAGTTCTTTGATTGATGAAGGTATATACCATATAAGAATGTCAATTTTTTAATGATCAGTTTCTTCTTTATATTATAATTTTGGTTTATGGTTTCATGGTTTATCCAGGTCATAATGCAAGTGATATGATGAGAAGTGGCATTGGTAACCACTTGGAGGAATGAATACTACATCCAATTATTGAAGAATTAGGAGTATAACTAATTTTATTTTCCAGCAATGAACATCTAATGTTCAAATTTTATTGTAATTACATACATTTGAAACTTAGTGTCGTCAAAGTTTATGCTATGACTGTTGTTTAAAATTAATTTTTTAACAACAATTTTTAAGTGTTTGGGTGAAGGGCGGGGGCAGGGAAAATCGACCCCTGTCGGGGGGGGGGGGACTAGGGCAATTTTTTTAGCCCCATCAGTTTTTGGGGGCAGGGTCGAGAGTGGTTTTGAGGGGTGGGGGCGGGAGTGGGATAAGCAAAAACCGCCCCTGTTGCCATGCCTACCTACTAGTACAAACTTTCACTACCAAAGATTTTTGGAGTAAGTTCTCCATTATCTTGCTTACATCTTTTTCAAATATATTTGAAAATTTCATATTCAATTTCAATGACTTAAAAAAGAACAAAGCAACAAATTTGACTTAGAGAGGGCTGTTTGTAGATTGGTTCGGACCGATTTTGATCAAATTTAAGACCCAACCCAATCAAATTTGATTGGTTCAGTTCGATTCGATTTTCAGAAATTGATTTTTGGAACCCAACCTAACCTATTCATGAATGGTTCGATTCGATTCAGGCCAACGGGTTACCCATTTAAATTTGATCTTTTTTTTCTTATAACTACTATTTTATATCATGATTCATCCAAATATCCTCTATAATTAACACAATAGGGTAAATAGTCATTTTCGTCCCTGAATTTGTATAGACCTGACAAATTCGTCCCCGAAAGATGAAAATTCAAATTTTAGTCCTTGAAAGTGAAAAAAATTGTGAGAAATTCATTCATCCGTTAATTTTCGTCTGTTACAGTTAATGAAATAGCCTAGTGACACAAAAGGACAAAAATGTCACAAAAATGATTGTCAACATAGGTGCATAATAGATTGAATCGAAATGTTAATAAATTTTCATTTGACCAAAATGTTAGTAAGTTTCCTTTGGAGAAAATTTTCAAATCCCAAATTCGTTTCATTTAAGGGTAAATAGTCATTTTTGTCCCTGAATGTATAGAGGGCTGAAAAATTTGTTTCGAGAGATGAAAATTCAAATTTTAGTATATCCATTTACATGCATTGCAAATTTGCTACAACTATTTACTTGTCTTCTCAGCTACTGAGATCATTGGTACATTGTTGGAACATAATAGTATCATAGGATATTCATGGGTTTTTTTCTCTCTCTACATATCATTTTTCTGGGTTCTTTTTCACGTAGTAAAAGTTGTCATAAATTTGGTGTCTTTACCAAAAACACATTACTCGTTTCCCTATTACCCAAATCCCTCATACCATTCAAAATGCCTACAGAAGTTGAAACAACATTTAAGGTTGTTAGACTGACATTGACTTTTGAAGTGTGATTTTGAACGAGGATGTGATTTGTTCTATTCTATTCTTTCTCTCTGTGTTGGAATTATTATTATCAACATTGATTTTGTTTTGTGTCCCCTTTGTTTAGTAGGTTTTGAAAATCCTTATGTGTTAGACCCAATCTTGTTTGAGAGAGAAGTTGACACTTGACAACGTTTGATATGTGCTTAATTGGTTGTTGTCTCTTTTAAGTTGGTAAGACCATTTTTTAAAGAGACTTTCTTAATTACATGTTAGAAAAAAATAAAGTGTGTTGATCGAATGGAAGAATTAAATTATATTTTACAGGTTCTAACAAAATAAAGGGAAAAATTAATATTAAATTATATTTTATCCTTAAATGAAATGAAATTTGGGGTCTAATAAATTAGTCCAATGGAAACTTATTAATATTTTGGTCCAATGGAAACTTACTAACATTTTAGTCCAATCTATTCAGCAGCCATAATAGTCTGAATCACAAAATATTCTTTAACGAGATTTAATATAATAGTCTGAATCACAATTATTTCCTACAAACTAATTTCTCGCAATAAGCTTTGGTGTAACCAAATTTGTTACAACTAGATTTGCTAAAACAAATTAACAAAATATGATCTATTTATATTATAAACATTTGCAATTCCAACACTTGGAGTCTAATATTAACAGTATTTAAATCCAAAGCAAACAACTCTAAATTTTCTAATCGATTTTGATCGGTTCAATTCAACTTTGATCGGTTTTATAGATCTAAACCCATGACCTTACCCGTACATGAATGATTTTAATCGGTTCGGTTTGATTTTGACCCAAATACATAAATGACCCAACCCAAACTGTCCAGATCGGTTCGGATCAATTCGGGTTCACGGGTGACCTGTACCCATGAACACCCCTAAATGGAACCATCATGACTAAACAGAACCTAAGATACAAACTTGTTAAAGTCATAGTCAATATCAAGGCGAAGGAAATAGAGAGTAGTGTGTTAGATACAGGGGGAGTTTGAAGAAGGATCAAGATGTATGCTGAAGCTTGGATGGGTTTTAGCTTTTAACATGCCATTTAATTGAAGGCATTTGTAATATTTAGATGTATGAGAGTTTCATCCTATGATCCATAGCATTGCATAAACATCATTCATTGGTTTGCATTCATGGTTTTACAAAAGCACATGGTTTGTGAAAAAGCTTTAAGATTTCATGATTGCATAAAAGCCAAGTGCTCATGGGTTCAAGTTTTTGGAAAAACTCTTTTTGACTGCCTTAATCGATTACCACAAATTGGTAATCTATTACTTGAGCCTTGAAGAACAGAATAATTGATTACAAGCATTGAGTAATCGATTACTCAATACAAACACAGAACAAGTCCTGTCTGTGTTAATCGATTACCATTTATCTGTAATCGATTACTCAACACTTTGTGAAATGAAAAAACTCTGTGTTAATTGATTACATGACTATTAATCGATTACTTTGTTCATGCATCTTTTCCAGAAAGCTCAAGAACAAATTAATCAATTAAATGAACAATTAATCGATAACTTAAGAGTAAATAATCGATTACATGGACATATTAATCGATTACATTAAGTTACAACAGTTTTCTATATAAAGTTGTTAAGTCTTTTGAAAGAATAGATCATTACAATTCGAGATTTTCACTGATTTTCAAAAGGCTTCTGAACTGAGAGAAAATACACTGAGTAACAAAGCTCTTGTCCTACAATTCAAGATTTTCATGTATCATTAGTAGAATTCTTTTTGGACAAGATTTCAAAGGAGTTTCTTGGAGAGCTTGGTCTGAAACTTGCTTTCTTTCAACCTGATCTCAGATTGGTAAACATTTGCATTTACATTCCTTGGATCATAAGGTTGTATCTCTCCTCTAAAACTCTGGTTGTAATTCATTTTTACATTTCATCTTGTTAGTCGCTATTACAAAAGGATTCTTTAAGCTTTTCTAGAGTAGGGTTCTCTAGAAGGAAGAATAGAGAAGGTTTTCTCTATGTCTTCATCATTAGAAATCTAAAGGGTGTTTAGATTTCAGTTCTTTTTCTAGGGTTGATAAAGGGTGATCTTTTGTAAGCTTGTAAAGAACAAATTTTGTTGATAATGGAACTCTAATCAAAAGTTCTGGTTGGAAGAAACTGGATGTAGCTTCTCTTTTGAGAGGTGAACCAATATAAGTTCTTGTGTTGATTACTTTCTTTATTCTCTTGCTATCTTAATCTGAGACTATTTGGTGAAATCTTTATTACTCAACAAGTAGAAGTTTCAGTAATTGTTTTCTTGAGCCGAGTGGTTTGATTGATTGAAGCATTCTTGGTTTAATTGTGATATGATCTTATAACTCTGATTCTTACAAGATTTTTAAAATGCCAAGTTTTAACCAATTCACCCTCCCTCTTGGTTAATTGTGTGTTCATATTGTTTTCATAGTGAGACGTTTCCAAAGGTCCTTCTATCGTTTGGATAAGATACAAGTCCTAACTGCATATCTTGTGTCCATAAATTTCACTATATGAAGCATAACCAAATCAGACAACTCACTCAACCCGTCTCTTACACTAGTCATTTATCTCTTCATCTCCTTAGTTTCTTTTCCTTCTTTATCCATTGATACCTGACTGATCAAAGACAGATTTTCATTTTGATTAAAAACAATGTTAGCATGTAAATGATGTAATGGAAAACTTGAATATGTGGATTGGATCGGATTAATCGGATATGAATATTTAAAAATATTTTTTTATTTTGGAGAACATTTGAAATAATTTATTTTGCCCAAAGCTTTGTAAATATATAATGACTAAATGCAGTCAAAAGAGACCGAATTGTAACAATATTAGACTAATAGAATTAACGATTTCAATGCTAATATGATATTTTAATTTTAGGTAGAAATAAAGTATTGTATCAACATAAGAAAACCTAAACAACATCAAGATAGGGATAAAAACAACTTAAAAAAGAAAAAATCATGGGTTATTTAATTTAATAAACTAAGGAAGCTAAAAATTAATGTGTTTTGCATTTAATAATTAATTTATAAATAATAATAAATTTAGTTATATGGTATGGGTTGGATTAGGTTGGATCAGGTTCAAAAAAATAGAATCCATTATACAACCAGTTTATAATTGTTTCTTAATAGGGTCAGGTCAAATTCAACCCAAACACTTAAAAATCCAACCCCTAAGGAAAAAGTGAAAGGGGTGTAACTTAAAACCATTCTCAAAATTTATATTAGCATCCACTGTCAACTGCTTGACATGTGACACATCATATCCCATTACCTAATATAATAACCTAGGCTTTTTATAAAACGGAGTAAAAGAAATAAGAATTTAAATTATAAAATTCTGTCGCAAAAGCCTTAGTGACGAATTTAGCGACAGAATTAGCGGCGGAATTAGCGACGGATCTGGTCCTGGCGCGGTTAGCGTGAGATTGGCGCGAGTAGCGCCACAGGTTCTGCCAGTTGGCACGATTAGCGCCAGAATGGCGCGGTTAGCGCCACAGATGCTGGAAGTTGGCGCGATTAGCGCCAGAATGGCGCGGTTAGCGCCATAAGTGCTTCAGAAAGTCTGTTTTTCACTGGAACTTTGCGCGGATAGCGCCATATATGGCGCGATTAGCGCGGGAATGTCGGCAGAACCAGTATTTAAAGGCCATTTTACGAGATTTTGGCCCAAAAGCATGGTTTCTTCTTCCCCACGCCCCAAACCTCCATTGAAGCTTGCTCCAAGCTTTCTTGGACCTTATATACTAGCCTAAACACCTTTCTATGACCTTGGATTGTGAGA
>PYAF01003778.1:109171-119645 GCA_007407185.1 Glycine tomentella
TGCCTCAGATTTCTGTTACCTGTCTTCTTTATTTTGGATTTGAAAAACTGGATCAGCAGGGGCATGTTACATGAATTGTGTGTGTGTTAACTGATGTATTTTGTTATTCCATACATAATGTATCAAGAAAACGATCCTATGTTTCCGCTGAGCTATTTAATTGATGTTTTATGTGTTAATCTGATATTATTAATGATAACACGTCGGAGGCCTACGGGGTGTTACACCTAACCCAGGAATTTGCATTCAATGCCAATTTTATGCCCCAAATCAAGATTATGCAAGGAGATGGAGCCATCTCAATGAGACAGAACAAAAGATACAAATTTTTTGAAATGGCTGAGGTTTTAGAGCCTAAGAAATTTAACTTAAGATTAATGAAATACTTCCTAAATTCCTTCTATCTAGTAGACAAATGTTTTGTTGTTTATAAATTTCATTATGTGGAACAAAACTAAGTTAGTAATCACTGATCATGTCCTTGTCCTCAGTTTTGTCTCTAAGACTCTGCATTCGTCTCTTCAACTTCAACTTTCCCAATGTTCCTTTCAAACACACCTAACCTATAAAATTATCAAAAAATTTCATAAATTTACTTACAAATACATAAAATGAGATGAGTTATTAACTGGAATAAAACAAATAACAGAGAAAAAAATGCAAGTAAAGATACAGAAAAATATTACGTATAAGGAACATTATACTTTGTTTATAAGAGTAAATCTTATATACACACAAACCCAACATGTCACACATCCACATAAACTCCTCGCTATGTGAATTGCAAAGGTATAAGGGAGGGTCATTGAATGCAACCTTATTCAAACCCATGACTAACCGATCACCAAAGCGCAACTTTACCACTGCACCATGGGTCTCCCTCACTTACAAAATGACAGCTAACTATAATTTCAAATAAAAAAGGTAATGGATGAAATCTAAAACCATTTTTTGATTGGCTCTGTTCATCTGGCGTATTAGGTATGTGTCTATGCAAGATTTGCTCTTGCTTAGAGATGTACAAATATTTTCAATTAATAGGCAAATGACTAGGAATTTATTTCTAGTCTTAGGACTTATTCCACAATTCCAGAAAATATTTCATGAATATTCTACAATCCAAATTCCAAAGTCATGTCCTTATCTCTGATAACTACATCTTTTTATGCTTGTCATTTAAAGAATATGTTTTTTTATTTCCTTTCAAATTCTTGAATCTCATGTATGTTTTGGATTTGTTCAAGTATCCAATCTCCCTTCCAATGTTATATTCATTGAAACTCTCTTGAATTAGGAACACCACAAGTATGTGCCCAATTCTACTCAGACCCATAAAATATACTACTTTCATCATAAACTTTAATTTATTTCTTTCTTGATTATTACTTGCTACGTGATGTGCTCTGCCATTTTTTCCCCTTTAGTTTACTATTTCTTTTCTATTATTCATTTTACGTGCTCAACCAGTCAACCTTTATTTATGTTCATATACAAACTCTTGTGTTTCCCATGCTATTTCTTTCTTTTCTGCTATACGTGTGTAAATGAAATCATTTCATTATTCGATCGTATTTTGTTAAGTTGATAATGTTCTTTAAACCATGTATTTCCATTGCTTGGTCTATAAATTAGTCACCTCTCTCTTTGTTGTTTTCATTGAAGCATAAGTGAGAATCTTTCTTTGCAAAATATGTATAGCCTTTGTCATCTGCTCTTTTGAAGTGTCCTACTTTTGAAGCCTCTCTATTTTCCCTTGTCTCTCTTTCGTAACACTCTTTTTGAGTTCCACTTCGAAAAATGAGAGGCAAGCAAAACAACATTGCAAACTATAGGTACTTCTGGCAACAATTTTCTCCAAGTGGTCGCCAAGAACTTCGATGTCCTTGCTCTGTATGCTTCTTTTATGTTATATCTCTTAGCTTAGATACAATTATATGAAGTAGAATCATTTTTTTGTTAATTTTTTGTGTATGTTACATTGGATTATTATGATCTGAGTTGTGTTTCTACTTTTTGCCTAAGCCCTTGGTCACCCTTGTTTACCCTTTGGAAGTGTATGCCTTTTGTTTTCTAAATGTCACTTTTGAACTAAAGTGGAGCAATGAGTATCTAAGGTTTTCCTTTGTGAGTGAGTGCATGTATTTTTTGGTGTTTGTGTCAGATATATATGCTTCAATCGAGGCCATAGAGACTAGGTCTAGTTGTGATGATCAGCAATAACTGACGTATAGGGTTCTGATATAGTAGCCCATGGTTTAGTCATCATATATTGCAAATATAATCTTATCAATTTGGATTAGTTTTGTTCTTGATGTTACTTGTTAGTATCTTTAGTCTTTGGGTATGAAGCACCAATACTTTAATTAGTATCTATAGTCTTTGGGTATAATATAGTGATTGTGTTGTTTTAAAATTTGGCTTCAGCATGCTAAATACTTCTCAAGATGTCTGACATCAATATACAATTGCAGGTTTGCTTGTAGTTTACTTAGACAAGGAATGAAGCATATTATCATTCATGTGAAAACTCTATATATTAAAGCATTGGAGAATGCTAGATACAAGGGTGCATATACAAAAAAAACATGATTTGGCGACTGAAGAATACAATCACTACAACGTTAAATTCGGTTGGTAAATTTGTTGGCAACCGAATTCACTGCATCACAAAAACCCAGTCGCTATGTACTTAGTCACTGAATTCTTATTCGGTCGCTATTTAGCGATCGAGTTACTCAATGGCTAAATTAAATTTGGTGGCTACATGTTTGGTTGCTATTTTTCCTGGGACCAATTCTGCAACCAAAAAAGGCAGTCACTAGTAATTAATAAAATTTTAAACAAAATAAATTAAAATAATATTTGGGCGCTATTAAATATTAATTTTAAAATAAAATTTAAAAAAATTCATTCAGTCGCTAATTTGGTGGTTGTTATAATAAAATGTAGATAAAATTTGGTCTCTATTTAATAATTAATTTTTGGATTTAAATTCAGTTCAGTCGCTAATTGGGTAGCTATTTAATATTTAGTTTTTAAATATAAAATTAATTAAAACACAATTTGGTCGCACATTCAGTCGCTAAAGGAAAATATGCTTTATTTTTCCATTTTCATGTTACATTTTGACCTGCTTAATAATTATTAATGGTAAATGTAATTTTTAAATTAAATTGTATAATCAAACTTATAAATAAAAGGGGACATTCATAATGTGTAAATATCTAATAACAAAGTTCTAATTTAAAGATTGATAAAGTGCAAATTCAATGTTTTAAAAGTTTAATAAAATGCAATGTCAAAGTTTAATAAAATTCAAATTCATAACTAACATGGCATAATCAAACTAAAATAAACAATAACAGGAGTCAATGGTCATTTGACATGTCATGAGGTTGATCAACCTGAGCATCGTCAAGATGATCCGTTGTGGTAGTCGATGGACTAGGAGCTAGCATGATACACCCTTTTGTTCTATATATTGGCCAATTGATGGTCCAACATGATACGTGATCATTTGCTCATAAGGATTCAATTCTTCTCTTTGCTCATCACCTCCGTAGTATGAACCTTGCAACACTATTGGAGGAAATTGTGGTAACTCCTCACCGTGGTTTGTCCACCAATAATAATTAGGCATGAACCCTTCCTCATAAAGATTCCTCATCACATCATCCACAAACTTGAAAACTTTACATTTGCATTTCTTCAGGGACACCTTGTTTGTTCACCTTGCATTTGAAACATGTCTTCACTAGTAACAATTGTACGAACTCAAACACTCATTCTCTAAACTCATTTGTACAACATTTATTAGCATCCAACCTCTGATACATCCACCGTCAATTCTCAGGAATCTCCATTGATACAAACTACCAACAACAAATCTTCATTAAGAAACATCAAGTAAGAAAATTTAATCTTGAAATGAAATTATTTGGTAGTATTTAATGGAGTGTGTTCATACAAACAAACAAGAGATATATTATTACATCAATGAAGCCACCACTAATATAAGTGTGAGGCACATCAAAACCTTACATCATTTATCTACAAGAAGTTCTGAGAAATTATCATTTTGATCCAAGAAAAAATTATTCAAATTTTATTACATTGGAATTAAATTATTTTAATTTATGAAATGTTTGGGACAAAACCACTAGCTTGTGATGAATAATTTGCTTTCAAATTTTATTAATGTTTGGGACATAGAATCCGATTCTGCAATAACTAGTGCTTGATCCTAATTGACAGAACAAATTAAAATTTAGATTAGTGATTTGTTCATACCTTAACATTGCAGGAGACAAATGCAAAGGATCACCTTTTGATCAATTAAGAAAACACTGAATCGGACCAGATATCTGCAATTTCATTATCTGTTAAAAAAAATTAAACTTTGACTAGACTAGAAAGTTGACTAGTATTTTTTAAAAAAAATAAGAACTTAAAAAATTGCTTAAGGAAGGACTAAAACCATGGTCCTTGGAGTAAGTGTCACACTCCTTTACCACAATACCCACATGTTCATTTGGATTTTTGGTGCAAAATATATTATTAATATAAGTTTCACGCAAAAATAATTCAAACTTTATTCTTTTTTAAGTTATTATATTTTTATAATCTTATGTATTATCTTTTAAAATAAAATATGTACGATTATATTCTATTTTTGAATAAATTAGAATATGTATACTTATATAAGCTTTATTTTTATCTTATATATTATATTTTTATAATCGTATATATTTTTATCAAATTATTCAAAACTTATTTTATACAATAAAGATATAATATAAATTTTATATTTAATGCATATTTTTTATATAAACTACAATTTCATAAAATTACATCATTTTATTATCTTTTAAAATATTTATATATGTGATTTAGTGGTAATATATGTTTCCTATATTAAGATATTATTGTTATTTATTATAATAGTATTTTTATTTATATTTAAATTTATCTAACCAAGTATGTAATTTTTTTAAAGAATTAAATTATATAGTAAAGATATGTAATTAAATAAAATGATAGTATTTCTATTTTTTAAAATAATTATGTGTGAAATTTATTGGCAACATATTTTTTATCTATATTATAATAAATAACATGAATATCATAATATAGATAAAAGGATGTTGTCACTAAATCACAAGCATTATTTAAAAAGATAAATATAATATATAAAATAAAACTTATATAAATATATATATATTTTAATTTACATTAAAATAGAATTTAGTCTTATATAATATATTTTCAAAGATAATATATAAGATTATAAAATATAACAAATTAAAAAAAATTGAATTTTGAACTATTTTCGCATAAAACTTATATTACTACTATATTTTGCACTAAATACTCAAATGATCACTTGGTTGTAGTCATAAAGTACTGTGTTTTTCAATCTAAGGACCATGGCTTTAGTTCTTTCTCAAGTATTTTTAAAGTTCTTATTTTTCAAGAATATTATATATTTACTATGATTTAAAATAAATTAAAATTTTAGTTTCTAATTTTTATAGAAAAAATATATTCAGTCGCTAATCTAAGCTAATAGCGACCGAAATAATTTTGGTCACTATCATCATAACATCACGGCCAAATGGTATTCGATCGCAATCTTCAAGTCACTCTTCCGCTGATATAGTCCTTTTGTTTTAGATATATTGCGACTGAATATTTCAGACGCTTAGTTTCGGTTGCAAATTCGGTCTCAACTGACGACAGAAACTGTTTAGCCTTTATTTCGGTTGCTAATAGGAACTGAAAGTGTTCGGTCTCTAATGTCGGTCGCAAAATTGCATTTTTCTAGTAGATATTGTCAGGGTAAAATAAATTTTTATAATTTGTTTTTATCTAAGATGATGCAGTTTGCAATTTGCATACTATGTGTAGTTTGCATGTTAACAAAATGGTTACTTGTTATGATAAACTAATATGATCTTCTAACATGGTGACTTGATGCATGCATTGTATTTGCTTTACATTGCTGATGATTTGAACTTATATTCTTGGATTCTTACATTCAAGTTTTGTAAACAAAGAATCTTGACATAGTGATAAGTTCCAATAACTACATTTACATGGAATTGTTTAAAAGATGCAAGAAGAAAGATGAATGGGTTTTATAATTCTGTTTCTTTTTTTTTTTTTGCACATTAAAGGTTACCGTGCATGATAGGACCATATTTGGTATATCGTGCACGATAAAGTATAATAGCAAGCTTACTGTGCACAATAGGGCCATATCTGGTATACCGTGCACGATAGAGTACAGTAGCAAGCTTATTGTGCACGATATGGCCATATTTGGTATATCATGCACGATAGAGTATAGTGCATTACAACATGGGTTTGTTAGAACTTATGTTATCTTTCCATTTTTTTATATTTTGTCTACACATCGATTTTGGAGAGAATTGTTGTATAGTGGATTTCAACATCAGTTTTTATAATCGATGCTAAAAATGACCTACTTTTAACGACAGTTGTTTCAACATCGATTCAAAATTGATGTTAAATATCCATAAAAACTTATGTTAATGGCCTATTTTCTAGTAGTGATAATGTTTGAATTTCCTTCCTATGACCTGTTGAAGTGAAGGAAGTGAGAGAACAATCAAGATCAACCTTTCTATTCTTGATATAACTACTGAAGAAAGATGTAGAAGTGTGGCTCAATGGAGATAAACATAGTGGTGTATCAACATTGATTGGACGTGCATTTAATGCTCGCATTTCATGCACTAGTGGACACCTTCTTCAAACACAAGCTCATACATAGGAATGACAATGGGTAGGTGTAACACCCCGTAGGCCTCCGACGTGTTATCATTAATGGTATCAGAGCGGTTTCTTGATAAGAACATTATGTATGGAATTGTTGGTGCCTGTGTGTGATTGTTTGACATGAGCATTACATGGGGGTACATTAACTGTGGGCCTGATCAACTCATTGTGTGATGTACATGTGTAGTGCTATGGTGAGACCTAGAGGCACCAGTAGGGCTACCAGTGCCCAGCCTGATCCAGTTGCGGCTGCACTAGCCGCTATGCAGCAAGAGTTAGCTGCAAACAGACAGATACAGGCAGAGATGTAGCAAGAGATGGTTGCTAATAGACAGACTCAGGGGGAGATGCAGCAAGAGATGGCTGCCACCCGAGAGGTGAATGAGGCCTTGATGAAGGCTAACCAGGACCTGTTGGAGGAGGTGAAGAACCTCAGGAGGGATGACAGAGTATCTTCCACACCTCCTGCACATGATGGCGAGGCTAGTCGCCAGCAGGCTGGTGTGAGTCGCCAGCAGGCTGGTGTGAGTCACCAGCGAGGGGACTAGATGTCCCAGATAGAGGCTGACAGTGATGTTGCAGCCAGAGGGAAGATGCCGCTCACCTTCAGGAAGCACGACCCTTCTGTGTTCTCAGGGGGCTATGATCCAGTGGCTGCAGCTGGGTGGTTGCAAGCCTTAGAGAATATTTTCGAGGTGATGGAGTGCCCCGACCACTAGAGGTTGCTGTATGCAACCTATATGCTTCAGGGAGATGCCCATAAGTGGTGGAAGACCACTGTTCCACTTCTGAGAGACCGGGGAGAGGTGATTACCTGGCAGCTGTTCGAGGCCTGCTTCCTAGACAGATATTTTCCTAGAGATGCCCGGGAGCAGAAGCAGGCGAAGTTTGACGAACTCGTCCAGGGGACTATGACGGTGGACGAGTATCTGGCCCAGTTTAATGAGCTGGCCCAGTATGCACACTTCAGGAGACCTATGCCTGAAGTTGAGATTCTAGCAGCTAAGTTCCTGAGGGGGCTTAGAGATGACATCCAGGTGTTGGTGGCTGGACTTGGGTCACGAGATATGGATACCCTGGTGAGATAGAGTCGCCAGGTGGAGGGTATCCTACAGAGACAATAGAGAGGCGGACAGCCTACTCCCTCAGTCAGATAGGAGGGGAGAAGGCTTGGTGGTGCTGGCCCGCCCGGGAAGGGTAAGGGCAAGATGTTGAGAGCTTTTGTACCCTCTGATAGATTCAAGAAGGGTTTTCCTCGGAAGAAATCCGGTCCCAAGTGTTCAGCCTGCAGAAAGGAGCATGTGGGAGCATGTGCATCAGGCCAGATCATTTGTTATAGATGTGGCAAGTCAGGCCACATGGCCAGAGAGTGCCCTCAGACAGAGACTTGGGCACAGGCAGCTCCAGTGGAGATGATGGCACCCACAGTCGGTCGAGTGTATACAGTGGACGCTAGAGAGGTAGCTAGAGCTCCAGACCTGATCAGAGGTACAATTTTGATCGGTGATTGTGATGTTAGAGTTCTGTTAGATTCTGGAGCTACGCATTCTTTCATCAGGTGAGCACGTGTTGCAAGGACGTGCAGTTTGTCTATGAAGGCAAAGCTTATGTGATTGATCTATTCTGTCTAGCTATGCCTACCCTTGAGATGATTTTGGGTATGGATTGGATGGCCAAGTATGGTGTGATGCTAGACTGTTGTCAGAAGAGGGTGGTTGTGCCTTCTGACGGAACTAGTTCGAGTTCTGCTTCATTCTTATCAGTCTTGCAAGCTCGCAAGGCAATCATGGAGGGAGCTCAGGGCTATATCTTCATGGGTATGACCGAAGATAAGCCAAGTGTTGATCTGTCTCAGATTCCGGTGGTGAGTGAGTTCGTGGACGTGTTTCCTGAGGAAATCACTCAGCTACCACCAGAGAGGGAGATAGAGTTCTCCATTGATTTGGTTCCTGGTGTGGGACCAATTTCTGTGGCACCTTACCGTATGGCTCCTCTAGAGTTGAGGGAGCTGAAGGTGCAGTTGGAGGACCTGCTGTCCAAACAGTTCATCAGACTGAGTGTCTCGCCTTAGGGAGCACCAATGATCTTCGTGAAGAAGAAGGACGACAGTATGAGATTATGTGTGGATTACAGGCAGTTGAACAAGGTTACTGTGAAGAATAAGTATCCGCTGCCTCGTATAGATGATTTGTTGGATCAGCTGAGGGGAGCCAGAGTTTTCTCCAAGATAGACCTGAGATTCGGATATCATCAGATTCGGATAAAGCCTGCAGACATACCTAAGACAGCCTTCCGGTCTAGGTATGGTCACTTCGAGTATCAGGTCATTCCATTTGGTCTGACGAATGCTCCAGCAGTGTTCATGGACTATATGAACAGGGTATTCAGACCTTTCTTGGATCAGTTTGTTGTGATGTTTATTGATGATATCCTAATTTACTCTAAGACGGAGACGGAGCATGCCGAGCATCTCAGGACAGTCCTTCAGATCTTGAGGGACAAGCAGTTGTATGCTAAGTTGGCCAAGTGTGAGTTCTGGTTGACAGAGGCGAAGTTTCTTGGCCATGTGATCTCAGCAGCTGGTGTATCTGTGGATCCCAGCAAGATAGAGGCAGTGATGTCCTGGGAGAGGCCTAAGGATGTGTCTGAGATCCGGAGCTTCCTGGGATTGGCTGGCTATTACAGGAGGTTCATCCAGGGGTTTTCTCAGTTGGTGGTACCCCTGACTCGACTCACACGGAAGGGGGTTCCATTTGTTTGGACCCATGAGTGCGAGCAGTGTTTTCAGGAGCTGAAAGAACGGTTGACCACAGCTCCAGTGCTGACTCTTCCAGACCCTGAGGAAGTCTTTGAGGTATTCTGTGATGCATCCAAGCGGGGACTTGGGTGTGTGTTGATACAGGATCAGAAGGTAGTTGCCTATGCTTCCAGGCAACTGAAACCTCATGAAGAGTCATATCTGTAACACCCCAAAAAAATTAGAGAATTATAGACAATTACTAAGAGTAAAATATTAATGAAAGGCAGTAGAACAATTTAGGGCAAAATGACAAGAACGCCCTTGAACAATTTCAGAAATGACGTGTATGTCCTTAGGATGAAAGTGATAATTTTGTCCTGAACAATTCTGGAAATGACCAATGTATCCCTAGGAGAAATTACCAAAATATCCTTGGACAATTTCAAAAATGACAAATAGGTCCATAAGGCACTAAATGACCAAAATACCCCTGGATATTTTATTAATGACCAAATTGCCCTAGGAAGTCCAGTAAGACATTTAAGGAAGAAATGTTATAAATATTCTCAGATGGATTAGAAATAACCAAAGATACCATTAAGGTGACAATTACAGAGACGATCTGAACAATTTTTGGAAATGACAATTATACCCCTAGGGTGAGGAGTAAAATTACCAAAATGCCCTTAGGTCAAAAACTGACCAGATGACTATTAGAAATTTGTGGGAACTTCATCATTGGATAAAATACTTTTAGAAAACCCAGTATCAGTGAGGTTGGTGGCGGAAAACCTTAAAATAAAATTTCTACGAATTTTGGAAGATAGGATGAAAAGAGCTTAATTTAGACTACCCTAGGCATCAGAAAATTATAAGACCAGTATGGACAGGATCTATAGAATTTTCCCTTAATTATGACAGGGATAAGTGCTC
>PYAF01003778.1:123385-151309 GCA_007407185.1 Glycine tomentella
AATGAAGATTGTTGAAGAAGTTTTGATGTGAAGCTGTATGCTGTGATTTGTAATTTTCTGTGACATGTAATTTGTGATAAGTTGTCTGTATATTATTTTGGGATACTGTATTTGGACTGTATCATGGACTGTATTCTTATTATATGACCCGTGGTGAGGAAAATCGTTTACGCTATTTACGAATCATAAGATTAGCAACGCAAAAAGAATTTTCGTGAAAAAATTTACAACTAAGATCATTTAAATACAAATTGGATACGAGTTTTTGATTAAAATCAATTAAGCACGAGAGAATTACGAGAGGCGTTACAATATTCTACTCATGACCTGGAGTTGGCAGCTGTGGTGTTTGCTCTGAAGATTTGGAGGCACTATTTGTATGGTGCCAAGCTTATAGTGTTCAGTAACCATAAGAGCCTCAGATATCTCTTTGATCAGAAAGAGTTGAACATGAGACAGAGGCGCTGGATGGAGTTCCTGAAAGACTATGATTTTGAGCTGAGATACCATCCAGGAAAGGCTAATGTGGTTGCTGATGCTTTGAGCAGGAAGAATGTGACTGTTGCATGTTTGATGATCTCTGATTGCAAACTGATTGAGCAATTCAGAGATATGCACCTGACGATGACTGAAGGTACACATGGTCTTGAGTTGAGCAGGACCAAGGTGGATAATGAGCTGATCAGGATGATCAGAGAAGCTCAGCAACAGGATGAGGATGTGAGGGCCATGATTGGCAAACAGCATGTTTCTTAGGAAGACCACGACTTGGTGAAATACCAAGGTCGTGTTGTAGTGCCTAAGGGTGAGCTGAGAGATGTCATCCTATCAGAGGCACATCAGGGCCAGTTCAACATTCATCCAGGAGCCACCAAGATGTATCATGACTTGAAGAGGAGTTTCTGGTGGCCAGGGATGAAGAAAGACATAGCCGAGTATGTGGCTAAGTGGCTGGTGTGTCAGAAGGTGAAGATTGAGCATCAGAGACCATCTGGTCTGCTTCAGCCTTTAGAGATCCCTGAGTGGAAATGGGACAGCATTTCCATGGATTTTGTGGTGGGATTACCGAGGACTCAGAGTGGATGCGATTCCATCTGGGTGATTGTGGACAGGCTGACCAAGTCTACTCATTTCTTGCCTGTGAGATCTGACTACACTACAGAGAAGTTGGCCCAGCTTTATGTCAAGGAAATTGTGAGGCTGCATGGAGTCCCTGACAGCATCATCAGTGATAGAGATCCAAAGTTCACCTCGAGGTTCTAGGGTGCACTTCAGGAGGCTTTTGGGACCCAGCTCAGACTCAGCACAGCTTACCATCCTCAGACAGATGGTCAGACGGAGAGGACCATCCAGACTCTGGAGGATATGCTGAGAGCTTATGCTTTGGAGCAAGGTGCTACCTGGGACAGATATCTACCTCTGGTGGAGTTTTCCTACAATAATAGTTTTCATGCCAGCCTGGGCATGGCACCTTATGAGGCTCTGTATGGCCGACGGTGCAGGACTCCAGTGTGTTGGACAGAGGTAGGAGAAAGACAGCTCCTTGGACCTGAGATGGTTCAAGAGACTTCTGAGCAGATCAAGATGATCAGAGACAAGTTGATGAAGGCTCAGAGTCGACAGAGGAGTTATTATGATCAGAAACACAGACCCTTGCAGTTTGAGGAGGGTGATCATGTGTTTCTGAGACTATCTCCAGTGACGGGCGTAGGACGAGCTTTGGGTGTGAGGAAGCTGAGTCCTAGGTTCATCAGTCCATATCAGATTCTTGAGAGAATAGGACCAGTGGCATACAGGCTAGCTTTGCCTCCCCATTTGTCAGGGCTTCATGATGTGTTCCACGTGTCTCAGTTGAGGAAATATGTAGCAGATCCCTCACACGTGGTTGAGCCTGACACAGTCCAGATCAGAGAGAATCTGACGAGTCCTACACGACCCTTAAGGATTCTGGATCGGATGGAGAAACAGATCCGCAGCAAGACCATTCTCATAGTCAAGGTACAGTGGGAAGGCAGAACACCTAAGGAGGCGACTTGGGAACGAGAGCAGGAGCTGGTACAACTGTATCCCGAGTTGTTTATCCGATATGATTCTAATTTTGCAGACAAAATTCTTAAAAAGGAGTAAAAGAAATAAATAGCTTCCTTTTGGTAAGTATATAGCTTTATGTGCCTTCATGAGGTGTTTTTTAGTATATAGCAGGTGAAAATATCATAAATTAAGCAGAATAGAAGGTACCGCGCCAACAAGCCTATGTACTACCGGGGGTACATAGGCTAATTCTACAAGTGGCGCCATCAGCGCTAGAGTGGTGCCAAGAGCGCCGGTGTGGCGCCAGGGGCGCCATCGGTGATGGAAGTTAGCGTCAGGAGCGCCGAAGTGGCGCCAAGGGCGCCAGATGCACTAGAAGCTGGCGTCATCAGCGCCAAGGTGGCGCCAAGGGCGCCGCATGTCGGTCAGGGGCAGTATATAAGGGTCAAAACGCGAAAAGAAGAGGGGAAATCAGTTCTTCTTCTTCCTTCTGCCTTCCACCTCCATTGAAGACCCTCCCAAACTTTTAGGGACCTTATATACTAGCCTAAACACTTCTTGATGACCCTTGATCTTGTTAGAAACACTTAGGAAGCTTTAATCCTTCATTTCTTCTCCTAGAACCCCTTGTTGAGTGAGAAGTGATTTCTCAGAGGAAAAGCCCAGAGAACTTGAGAGTGGCTAAGACCCAAAGCGTAGAAAGGACCACAGAGCTCAGGGAAGCTGTCCTGAAGCCTTTCTAGTCGCCACTGAGGTAAGAAACTTGAGTTTCTCCGGTTAATTTGGGATTTGGGGGTTCCTGTGAATAGTGACCCATATGAGTTGGGGCTAGAATTAGCCAGGGTCCATAAGAGAAACTTGCTTAGAGTGAGTTAGTGATGAAGGATTAGCTTTCAGTTTGTAATTTAGATGACTTTGAATTTTGGCTCTGTGACCTATATGTGTGGCCTTTGTGATGAATCATTTGTGGATTCAAGGCCATTCCAGAGTCTTAGTTATGTTTGTTATGAACCTGATAGACTAGTGGAATGGTGCCTTGGCTAAGGCTTAGACCATTTTGTGATAAATGTATCATGAGGCTGAGAAAAGCTAGACTCTGTATGTATCTGATGAGTCTGGGATGACTCAGATGGTTTGTATTCAGCCCTGATGGACCTTGAGAAGGTCTGTGACAGCCTAGTGTAGGCTGAGCTTGCTTGAACCCTAGGATAGGGAAATTCTGATATGATATGCACTGTGAATTGGATGCCTGAGGGCTTATTTTGATATGAGATTTGCATGTGCCTTGATTAGGCTTTGATTCTGAGACTGTTGGTGGCGGGAGCCACAGACCTGGGAAGGAACTGCAGAGTAATCCCTTACCAGGTAAGTTCAGTGTTTCTGGGGGATGAATTCCCGCTTTGGTTGCACACCACACTCTTGGGGAGTGTTGGTCATGATTCATGATGCATGCATTGGCTTTGGCATGGATTGTATTGATTTATATGCATCTGCATTGGATATATGTGTGCTGTGTTTGAAAGATATCTGTTAGCCAATGGATGAATACCGGCATTGAGGAGCTCCGCCCATGGCCAATAGATGAATACCAGGCATTGAGGAGCTCTGTCGGGTATTCAGGGCGTTGAGGAGCTCCGCCCATGGCATTGAGGAGCTCTGCCATCTATTGACAGGTTACTGACGTTGAGGAGCTCCGTCAGGGTGTTGAGGAGCTCCGCCAGGCATTGAGGAGCTCTGCCACCTGTCATTTGTTGTGAATATGATTATGATTATGATATGATGAGGGCCAGAGGGCCAAGCCAGTGGGCTATGTTTGCTATGTTACCTGTATGTGTGTTGTGAATCTGTGAGCCAGGGTGGGAATGATTTCCCAAGGACTCTGAGCTTACTGAGATATGTTATCTCACCTCGTGTGGGGTTTTCTATGATTTCAGGTGACCATTCTAGAAGAGAAGATCAGTCTCAGGGCAAGAGGCCCAGCAGAGACTAGGCTGCTTGACTGAGAAGCGGCATGGAGAGCTTGAAGGCTCTATTTTGATTCTATTTTGATGTATAGTTTTGTATACCCTCAAGTAGGGCTATTATTCTTTTGTATCACCACAGGGTGGTGTGAACACTAATGTATATATGTACAGAACTATTTGAGTTTATGATATGAGACTTTCCCTGAGTATATATTTGTTATACATGTGACTATCTGCCTAAGTTTGTAATTATCTGTCTTTATGATGTATGAGATGAGAAACTGGATCAGCAGGGGCGTGATAAATGTATGTTCTTTGTGTGAGATGCTTGAATTTTGTGATTCCATACATAATGTATCAAGAAAAGCGATTCTATGCTTCCGCTGAACTATTCTATCATGTTTTATGCGCTAATATGATATTATTAATGATAACACGTCGGAGGCCTACGGGGTGTTACAGTAGGGTCTGGGTAGGATACTATAGTACCTATCCTTATACTCGTGTTTCAAAAGAATACATGTACCTGCCTCCATAGCCACACGGGTAGCAAGTTTAGTCCACATACTCATACCCCTTGTGTATTTATATACCCACACTTGCAGCTGCTACCCCCATTTTACTTATATAATTTTTTGGTATAAACACTCTACTTATATATAAAGTCAATAAATCAATAAAATTATTAATTAAAAAATTAATACAAATAAATTAAAAATTCACTCTTAAATTACTCAAATATTAAAAGAAATTAAACATAATCTATAGGAATTTAGATGTTATGTGTAGAACATAATTAATTTAATCACTTCTTTCATTCAATGTATAATTAGTTTGGATCAAGGGGATATAGGAGGGACTTTTGTTTTAAAATGATCATTCTATGTCTTGCAATGATCTTGAGGTCCATAGCATGCATGTTTTTTCTCCTTATAGTGTTACTATATGATTTTGTGCACACCTTATACTCTATTCAACACATTTCAACTTAATAAAAAATTAATCAGCCTTTTAAAAAAATGTACAAGTTGGTAAGTATTAAATTATATTGAAAAAAATTTGTGTTTCCCATATTGCATTGTACAGAAGGCTCGGATATATAACCGAGTAATAAAACATATTCCAATAATGCTAGCTTCTAAGGGATAAGCGCCCTTATCTAATCAAAACAAACTACTGATCATAACAAACAAAATTCAAAATTCAGAACGACTATTTTATCACTATATTCTTCAAAACCAATGACAAGATCTACCCACAACTTCTCTTTGTTGTTAGTTTTACCTTTTGCTTTTTCTTAGTAAAACTTCATTTTACTTTCCCAACAAAGAAGAGTAAAACAAAATTGTTTGCAGCAGGCAATAACCTATGTGTCACAACAATCGTGTTAATAAAATAAGCTTTTCGACCAACACTACTAGAAAAATGGGTTTCAACATCGCTAAATTAACATCGGTTTTATCAAAAACTGATGTTAACAAAAACGCGTTGGCAAATTCGTAAATAAGAGGACGTAGTTAACATCGGTTTTTAAAAAAAAAATATAAAAAACTGATGTTAGCAAAGTAACATTAACATCGGTTTTATAAAAAACCGATGTTAATGAAGTAACGTTAACATCAGTTTTTTGAAAACCATAAAAAACCGATGTTAATGTTATTTTGTTAACATTGGTTTTTTAAAAACTGTAAAAAACCGATGTTAACGTTACTTCATTAACATTGGTTTTTTTATAAAACTGATGTTAATGTTACTTCATTAACATCGGTTTTTTACGATTTTTAAAAAATTGATGTTAACGTTACTTCGTTAACATGGGTTTTTTTATAAAATTGATGTTGTGTCTGTAACTAAAAAATTTTCATTGAAATTTCGAAAACCACCCCACGCACACAGACACTTTCATTCGTTTTGCGATACCCCTTTTCTTTCTCTCTCCCTTCCCACCAAAAACATGGCCACCAAAACCCTAGACACCAAGCCTCCCCCCCAGGACGACAACCACGGCAAAATCCAAGGACGCGAATGCCGGCGACAAAGATGAAACATGTGGCTATCAGGAAGTAGAAGAGGAAGACGTTGTCGCTAAGGAGAAGAAAGAAGAGATCGACAAAGACGAAGAGAAAGACGAAGTCGAAGATGAAAAGGAGAAAGATGAAAAAATGGAAGACGATGTCAAAGACGAAAAGGTGTTTTTAAGTGGCACTATGTCTTTCACGCTTCTGCGTTTTTTTTTTTTTGCCTTTCATGATTTTTTTTGCCTTGCATTGACAATGGCACGTGCCTCTCCAGTGGAATATGTAAATGTAAAACTAGTTATGCAATTCATGAAGGTTCCTAGTTTATATATGTTATTTTCGTGCTTAATGTCATAATATTGATATAGTGTAGATTCTGAGTTCGTTGGTCTTTTTAGTTTATTTCTGGATCTAAGATTGAGATAATTTAATAGAGACTTGTTTTTCTGATTGGCTCATTTTGATTGTTATCTATTTTTTTGGATTTTCTTCACTCAACTAAGATTGTAAGAGTTGATTGTTTAATTTTATATATCTTATAATGTATTTAGTTTTCATGGTTTATTTTTATAGATTTTGGTGGAGTTTGGACAATCTTTTAACAAAATTACATTTTACATCGGTTATGTATTAAAAACCGATGTAGAATATAGGTGTATTTTTTTTTTTAAAAAAATTACATTCTACATCGGTTATGTAGTAAAAACTGATGTAGAAAATGAACTTTCTACGTCGATTTTAGACAGAACTGATGTTGTAAGTACTATTTACATCGATTTTAGACAAAACCGATGTTGAAGTATTATTCTATATCGGTTTTTTAAATAACCGATGTAGAAAGTCCCTTTTCTACATCGATTTTTTAAAAAACCAATGTTGATTTTATATATTTTATGCTTTTTTAAAAAAATTCTTATTTGACGACATCGATTTTCTTAAGAAAATCAATGTTGTTTAGTTATGTTAACATCGGTTTTCAAAAGCCAATGTTAACGTTGAAACTTTCAACATCGATGGTTTCAACATCGGTTAAAAACCGATGTTGAAAATCCAAAATAACCGATGTGGAAAGCCATTTTTCTAAAAGTGCAATAAGATTTTTTTTCTCAACATAAAAAACGCATTTTCAACCAACTAAATATCTGCAAATTTGTAGTAATTCATATATTCTACTGTCTTTGCGAGCCCAAGAAAATATATGATTGAGACTAAAAGAATATATATATATATATATATATATATATATATATATGTGAGTGTGTGTGTGTGTGTATATATATATATATAATTTCAATATGTGAAAATCTCTTCAAGAGTAAATTTTCAACAAAGCGATTTATAATATAAACTTTAGCCATGAAAGAATTTTTGGATTTAGTTCTCTCCTATCTTGCTTGCATCTTCAAATTGAAGAAGATTTCATTTTCAATGACAACTTGTACTAGAAATAATGTATCATAGTCAGTGTAGAAAGCACATTTTTGTAAGTTACTTCTTAGAATGATCTTGCCTAAGGTCAAACTGAAAATATTGGAATTAGATATGAAAAGTAACTTAGCTTCACAATGTAAATTACAAATGTCAAAAATCAAAGTACTTGCAATAAAAGTGGCATAGTAGAGATGAAAGCTTTTCAATGCTGGCAACTGATGAAACTTTGGAAGTTGTCACGTAAGGGACAACACAAATGGAAAACTTAAGAAATGTCAAAGACTAACAGGAAAATATGAGTCGATGCAACTTAAAAACCATGTTTAAAATTTAAAATACTTATTAACTGTTGAGCATTATGTAACAGAGCAGATCAATTACCTAATCCAAGAGTTCACGTTGAATGCAAATTTTATGCCTAAAAACAAGGAAATTAAGCAATTTCGATGAGACAACACAAAAGATACAATTTTGCTTAAATGGATGAGGTTTATACAGCCAAAGAAGTTCAATACGAGATCAATTACTAAACGTTTTACAAATTCTTTCCATCTAGTAGATAGGACATAAAAGTCTGAAACAACATGCTTTGTGTTCACAAATTTCATTATGAGGAGCATAACAAATTCATTTATCGCTGATCATATCCTTGTCCTTAGTTCTATCTTTGTCACTCTACATCCTTCTCTTTGACTTAAACCTCAACTTCCCCTTCGTTCCTTTTCCTTCAAACACACACAACCTGTAAAATTTACAAAAATACTTCATATATTTACTGCTTACAAATGCATCAAATGAGGTGAGTCATTAAATGGAATAAAGCAAAACAAGAGAGAGATAAATGGTAATAAACATGTAAAATGTGAGGAAATATTATGTATAAAGAACATATGGTTTTGTTAGAGTTGAACAAAATATTTTTTTATTTATAGGCAACAAGGTTGTCAAACTTGAGAATTTATATAAAATTGTTAAATTTTCATAAATTTACATAAAGGACCAAACTATATATAAATTCATAAAAGCATAAATTATTAAAATTAACATTTAAAAAAATAGTAATTTCTTCAAATCATTTGAATTATGGTAAAACATTGTCATTGTTGGGTCAATGGGGGCAAAAACTCCGATTGACTTCAAACTTGTTAACGATTCTTGATTCAATAGTTTAACAAAGTCTACCAAGAAATAAGAAAACAGTGACGGTTTCATACATAGGCGGATGCAAGGGGGCTAGGGTGGGCCACCGCCCCCCTAAAATTTTATTAATATAAATTTTATTATATATATTAAAAATTAAGAAAATAATTTGACAATAACAAAAGGTGTGGTATTGTAAATATGTGGGCCGAATGAAGGTCAGTCCATAATCATCTCATCTTATCTTATCTTTGGGGTTCAAAAATAGGATATAATATTTTTTTTAATATTGCATTAAAAAATAGGATAAAATATTTCTAAGATTGCATTGCATAATATAATAGAATATCTTTAAGATTACATTGCATAATAAGATAAAATATTTTTTAAGATTGCATTCAAAAGTAGGATAGAATATTTTTTAATATTGTATTAAAAAATAGGATAGAATATTTTTAAGATTGCATTGCATAATATAAAATATTTTTAAGATTGCATTGGGTAATATAAAATATCTTTAAGATTGCATTGCATAATATGATAAAATATTTTTAGGATTGCATTCAAAAATTGGTTAAAATCATATGCTTAAATTAGTATAAATAGACACGTATTTTTGTTTTTATAGTAAGCATTGCATTCCAAATAATATTAGAGCTTTAGAGAATTTATGTTTGCATCATTGAGAGAATTGTTGTGAGATCATATAGAAGCATTTGGCAAGTCTGATTCTTCAACTCTCTATCAGGTTTTAAAGGTACCTATTTGCTTAAGGAATAGAAGCGTAAAGGTAACCATTTATTGTATTCTTCTTCTTGACATTGGAAGAGATCGCAACTGGGAAACTAGGATACCAGTTCTGTCTCTGTTCTTGGTGAATTGAGACGTGCGACTTCTAGCTGGGAAACAAGGATACCAGCTGAGATAATTCTTGTGTAAGGGTGGACTAGGAAACTAGGATACTAGGAACTCTTGTACACAAAATTATCATAGTGGAGTTATCCATTGGATTGATTATCCAATTTGGACGTCATGGTTTTTTACCCAATTGGGTTTTCCACGCTAAAATTGATTGTGTCTTCTTTATCTCTTATCTCCATATTATTTCTTTGAGTTTGATTTTAAATTATGAACTATTTTATTAACACTCACTAAACTTTGTTAGCTTTTTCATCAACCCACCCTATTTGCAATTTGCCTGTCTGTGAAGATAATCAAGATCAGACATTGAAATAGAATGGAAGACCAATTTCTTAATGATTCTTTGATTACATACATTGAAAAAGAAATTTTTTTGAGTTTTAGCACGGATTCAATTATAGATGATTTTAACAATATGAAAACGCATAGAGTAAGAGTCAAGTGAAGTGATCTTAATTTATGTAATAGATTTTTTTTAATTTTTTGTATATTAGATTTGTATTGTCTTTGGAGTACTTTTATTTATGATACAGTTTTTTTTATGCCCTCTCAATAAAATTTCTGCATTTGCCACTGGTTTCATATAAAATAATTCATCTATCAAAGCCAAATAAATAAGAAAACATCAACAAGGAATAACAATCACACCACAGTATAATTTGTTGTAAGCAAAGAGCATCAGTAAGAAAGGGAAACATAAAATTAAGTAAAAATTGATTCATTTGCAAAAATATTTACCTAAAGAAGACTTAAGCAAGGAACATTATAACTTTATGACAAAAACTATAACTTGTGGATAGTTCCAAAGTAAGTACTTCGCTGTCTTGTTTACCTCTTAAGATATTTTTTGGTATGGATTGAGTTTCACCTTCATTGACTCCAATCTAACAAAGCATGGAGGTTGAGTTCGCATTGTAGCAAGATTTGATACATCCTACACAATTTGAGTGAATTAAAGACATAATTTAGTGAATTTAGTGAAATCCAAATTGAGTATGGCGGGAAAAAAATGACATAAGAATGCAGCCATCACATGAGCATTATGAAATTAAAAAGAGGAGGGAAAAAACATAAAGTAACTTACTTTTACTATTTCCTTAGCAGTGCCATGAGAAAGTGCCAATATCTTTAAATTAGTGAAGAGTTGCAGATAAATAGTTTTATGAATAGTTCCTACTTCGAGACATGAAATATTACATGTGGAGGAGAGTGGTCGATGATTGTCAGCATAATAACTGGTCATTGTGAGAGACTAAGATTTGGAGTAGAAAGAAAGCACAATTTTGCTTTCAAAGGTGTCCAGTTTCCACCTGGAAAGGTTAGAATTATTGAATATATTTAACAATATATATTAAATATTAGTATGTTTACATACAAGCCCAATAAGTTATTGTATGGTTATATGGGTCCATATGGGCTGGAGTCCAATAGCATGCTATATTACTAGGGTTTTTCCTAAGCTGGAAGTAACATTGTTGAGCATTCCACATCTGATGCCTCTTGGTATAATACTTCAAGCACCCAATCTTGGTTTCAGAGGAGCTATTTGAAGAATGGAAGAGGAATCAAGCTTTGGTTTTGAGCTTTCAACATGCATTGGATGCCTTGAAGAATGATTTGTCTTAAATGTGTAAGAAAGAAGCAATTCTGGTGATCCAAGTGCATTGCATTCATATCATTCATTAATTCAATTAACTTGAGAAATAAAATTCACAAGGCTTTGGTAAAATGATCATTTAAATCAAAGGTTTTTGGAAAAATGAAATTGTACTTATTTAATCGATTACGTTGAGGATATAATCGATTGTTTTGTTCTTAGTTTATTCTGGAAAACTTTTCAAGAACAATGTAATCGATTACTTATCGGATTAATCGATTATTTGACCTTTGTTTTCACTAACACTGCCTTGATGAACACTTTAATCGATTACCAACAGGTAGTAATCGATTACATTGCTATACATTATTTTAAGCCGTGCTGGAAGAATCGATTACCAAAGTATAGTAATCGATTACATAGGCTAACCAGAAAAAGTCATCTTCCTGTCATAGTCGATTACCAAATTCAGTAATCGATTACTAATATAGTAATCAATTACATAGTTCAATATGATTTCTAAAGCTTCCTGGTTTAATTGATTACCAGAATCAGTAATCGATTACACAGTGTATTTGAACTTTATGAAGCTTCCTGTCTTAATCGATTACAAGACAGAATAATCAATTATTTTGTTCGTTGCTCATATCCAGATTCTTGTAGAACACTTTAATCGATTACAAGGTTGATTTAATCGATTACATGAGTGAAATAATCGATTATTGGGCGTGTTTAATCGATTACTAACAGTTACAAAAGTTTGTTATAAATAGAACCTTGGCTCAACTTGTTTTGTAACTTGACCAATTCGTATTCTGAGCACACATAAGCTTTCTAAACACGTTCTAAGTAATTTTTCTGGGTTCTATGAGTTCTTGCTTTCACTAAAACACTTATGGGGTTTTGAGTGATTTTTGAAGCAAGAAGATTCTTTTGAAAGTTAAGGAAAGAGATGTTCTGAGTTTAATTTCGTATTTCAACCTGGTATATTCGTTCATGTGCATATCATTCACTGGATCATTAGATGTTTTCTTTCCTTAACTCAGTGGTTGTAATTCTTTACTGAATTTGTATTGTATTGGCTATTGTAATTTTGATTCTTAAAGCTTGGGACTAGAGAAGGGTTCTCTTGCTTAAAGATCAGAGTAGTGTTCTCTGGATCTTTCTCCTTAGAAGTCTAATAGGGTTTTAGATTTTTGTTCTTTATCTAGGGTTGATAAAGGGGAGGTTCTTGTAAAAGCTTGTAAGAATATTTTTATAATAGTGGAACTCTAACCTAGTGTTGGTTGGAAGAACTGGATGTAGCTTCATGATTTGAAGTGAACCAGTATATATTGTGTGTGTTCTTAATTCTCTTATTATCTTATTAGTTGTCTTTTATTCTTTGAATCATATTCATTGTATAACAAGTTTGGTTTTGATCTATTGAATTCTTGGACTGAGCTATTTGATTGAGTAAAAGGTTTATTGGTTTTAAAAGTGATAAAGATCCTGAAAACTCTGATTTGAAATTGATTTTAAAATATCAAGGTTCAACCAATTCACCCCCCCTCTTGGTTTTTGTGAAGTATTCCTATTATTTTCAATTGGCATCAAGAGCTGGTTCTTAAGAGTTATTCAAGATCACTAGTTTTCTTCAAAAAGAAAAATGAATACCTCACAAATAACCTTCAAGGAAGGTGCTTCTTTAAACAGACCTCCTATGTTTGAAGGGGAACATTTCAGTTTTTGGAAAAATAGAATGAAAATCTTTATTCAATCAAATGACCCAGGAGCTTGGAATGCTAAAGAAAAGGGTCCTTTCATTCCAAAGAAAATTGTTGCCAATGAATTAATTCCCAAAGAATGGGATGAGATGACTGAAGCTGAACAAAAGGCTGCACAATATGATTTCAAAGCCAAAAATATGATCACCTCTGCACTTTCCTCTGATGAATTTTTCAAGACAGTTCGATGCAAGAGTGGAAAAGAAATTTGGGAGATGCTGAAAATTACTCATAAAGGAACTGAAGAAGTTAAGAGATCAAGGAAGCATGCTTTGATCCATGAATATGAGATGTTCAAAATGAACACCAATGAAAGCATTTCTCAATTGCAGACCAGATTCACTCATATTGTCAACCATCTATTGGGTCTTGGGAAGATCTTTGATACAGAAGAATTAAACATAAAGATCTTGAAGTGTCTAACAAGGCCTTGGCAACCAAAAGTGACAGCAATCAAGGAATCTAAGGATCTATAAAAAATGTCCATGGCTGCATTTTTTGGTAAGCTACTTGAATATAAGCTTGAAATGTCTCAACTAACATGTATTGAAGATGCAGAAAAGAAAAACAGAAGTAATGCCTTGAAAGCTGCAACTTCAAAAGCTGAAAAAGAATAAGAAACAAGTGATGAGGATGAAAAAGACAACATGAACTTAGTTGTCAGAAAGTTCAGCAAGTTTCTAAGGAAAAATAAGAACAAGAGGTTCACTAAAGCCAGCAAGAACAACAATAGCAACAACAACAACGTCAACAAGAAGATTGGCAACAACTTTACATGCTTTGAATGTGGTAAACCTGGCCACATCAAATTTGAGTGTTCAATCTACTTGAAGAAACAACAAGGAGAGAACAAGATGAGGAAGGAAAGGAAAGCTAAAAGAGCCTACATAACATGGGAAGATAATGAGTCAACCACCTCAGAATCTTCTACTGAAAATGAACAAGCCAACATGTGTCTCACCTTCACTATCAATGAAGATGATGATGATTTATCAAGTGATGGAGATGAGGTAAATTCTGAACTTGAACAAGTTATTAGTGCTTTCCAAGAAATGCATGAGGAAGCCCAAAAGCTTGCAAAATCAAATAACAAGCTCAGAGGAAATCTTAGATGGCATGTTGCAAAATTAACTGAATTGCAAACTAAGATTTGCAACTTGAAAGAAGAAAATGAAAAACTTGTTTCAAGTTACAATTTGAATGGATGTGTGTATGCCTCTACAAATGTTGATAAGTATAACTTGCTTCAAAAGGATTTTGATGATTATAAAAAAAGTCAAGGAGAAAAGTACATGTTACTTTTATCCAAAAACAGTGATTTAATTGATCTCTTGAGAAAGCTTTACAAAGGAAAATGCAACTTGGCTAAAATGTTAAGTGTGCAAAAGTATGCTGGAGATACTTCTGGTTTGGGGTACAAACATGGCTCAAAATCATTTGGAAAAATAGTATTTGTGCCTCCAAAACAGAAGAATCAAAAGTGGCATAAAAACTCAAGGATCAATCAAAGTGTTGTATTTAGAAAACCTTCAAAATCTGTCACTTGCAACTATTACATGGAAAAGGGGCACACATCATACAAATGCTATGCTAGGAGATTCTATGTGCCAAATGGAGATTGCATTTGGATTCCAAAAAGAAAGAAAAACGCTAATCCCTATGGACCCAACCTTAATTGGGTACCTTCCCTTGCATATTGATTAGATTTTTGCAGGTATGTATAAGAGCTAGATCCTCAACATGGTATCTTGACAACGGATGCTCTAGACATATGACGGGAGACATGTCCATGTTTACAAATTTAACACTTAGAGATGGAGGATATGTCACATATGGGGATAATAATAAAGGCAAGATTATTGGAGAAGGAAACATTGGACATAGCTTCAAAACAAAGATGAACAATGTTCTTTATGTAGAAGGTTTGAAGCATAATCTCTTGAGCATAAGTCAGCTGTGTGATAAAGGATTTAAAGTCAATTTCAATAAAGACTACTGCATGATTTGTGATGGAAAAAGTAATGAAGTTCTTTATATAGGTAAAAGGAAAGGTAACATATACATACTTTCAATTGATCATGCATTCTTCCATAACACTTCTTGTCTTGTTAGCAAGATTGATGAATCTTGGCTATGGCATAGAAGGGCTAGTCACATAAACATGCACCACATTAACAAGCTTATTAGAAAAGATTTAGTAATTGGGTTGCCCAAACTCAAGTTTGAGAAGGACAAACTTTGTGATGCTTGTCAAAAGGGGAAACAAACTAAGAACTCTTTTCAAAGTAAAAACATTGTTTCCACCTCTAGACCACTTGAATTATTGCACATTGATTTGTTTGGTCCTTCTAGAACCATGAGTTTAGGTGGCAATTATTATGGGCTTGTAACTGTAGATTATTACTCTAGATTCACTTGGACTCTATTTTTGAAATCCAAAAGTGATGTTTTCCTTACATTTAGAAAAATGGCAAAACTTGCACAAAATGAAAAGGGTAGCAAAATTATCTCTATTAGAAGTGATCATGGTAGTGAATTCCAAAATGAACATTTTGAAAAATTCTGTGAAAAGAATGGGATTAACCACAATTTTTCAGCTCCAATAACACCCCAACAAAATGGTGTTGTGGAGAGGAAAAACAGATCTCTTGAGGAAAGAGCTAGAACACTTCTTAATGAGACAAATTTGCCTAAGTATTTTTGGGCTGATGCTGTAAGTACAATATGCTACACTTTGAATAGATTACTTATAAGGCATATTTTAAAGAAAACCCCTTATGAGCTATACAAAGGTAGAAAACCCAACATTTCTCACTTGAGAGTTTTTGGCTGCAAGTGTTTTGTATTAAACAATGGGAAATAATCACTTGGAAAATTTGATGCTAAGGCTGATGAAGCAATTTTCCTTGGATATTCATTGCATAGCAAGGCCTATAAAGTGTTCAATAAAAGAACTATGTGCATGGAAGAATCTGTACATGTAATTTGTGATGAGTCTAATCCCTCTAAGGAGGAAAAGAAGTGTGATGTAGATGCAGGCCCAATGGAAGAATTCATTCAGCTAGATGATTCCTTAACTAAAGTAGAAGAACCAAGTGATGAAGCAAAACCATCAACCCCTGTTCAAGTGCCTAAAGATTGGAGAACAACAAGAGACCTATCACT
Organism: Glycine tomentella; assembly: GCA_007407185.1. NCBI lineage: Eukaryota > Viridiplantae > Streptophyta > Magnoliopsida > Fabales > Fabaceae > Glycine > Glycine tomentella. The sequence goes on from PYAF01003778.1 coordinate 139,419, forward strand.
TGACAACATCATAGGTGCAGTTTCAAAGGGAGTATCTACTAGATCTTCATTAAGAAACCTATGTTGTAATATGGCTTTTGTTTCTCAAATTGAACCTAAGAACATTGATCAAGCCTTGAATGATGAACATTGGATGCATGCCATGCATGATGAGTTAAATCAGTTTAAGAGAAATGAAGTTTGGGAACTTGTTCCTAGACCATCCTTTCTTAAACCCATTGGTACAAAAGAGGTTTTTAGAAATAAACTTGATAAAAGTGGAATCATAGTCAAAAATAAAGCTAGATTGGTTGCTAAAGGTTATAACCAAGAAGAAGGCATAGACTATGAAGAAACTTATGCTCCAGTTGCAAGAATTGAAGCAATCAGGTTATTGCTTGCATATGCATTTCTCATGGATTTCAAACCTTTTCAAATGGATGCCAAAAGTGCATTTTTGAATGGATACATTAAGGAGGATATATATGTTGACCAACCTCCAGGTTTTACTGATTTCAAACTATGTTTTTAAACTGAAAAAGGCACTCTATGGTTTTAAACAAGCTCCTAGATCATGGTATGAAAGATTAAGCAAATTTCTTCTTGAACAATCTTTCACAAGGGGCAATGTTGACAAAACCTTGTTCATCAAAAGGCATGACAATGATATCTTATTGGTTTTCAAGTTTATGTGGATGACATCATATTTGGTTCTACTAATCATTTGTTATGTAAAGAATTTTCCTCAGCTATGCAGAAGGGATTTGAAATGTCAATGATAGGTGAATCAACATTCTTTCTTGGACTTCAAGTGAAGCAAATGAAGAATGGAACATTTCTAAATTAATCCAAATATTGCCTTTAAGTTATTAAGAAATTTGAAATGGAGAAAAGCAAGGATGCTGCAACTCCAATGGCTACATCAACATACCTTGATTCAGATGAAAATGGAAAGAAGGTTGATGAGTCTAAGTTCAGAGGAATGATTGGATCTTTGCTATACTTGACAGCTAGTAGACCTGATATAATGCTAAGTGTTTGCTTTGTGTGCAAGATATCAAGCAAATCCCAAAGAGTCTCATCTTACTGCAGTCAAGAGCATCCTCAAATATCTCAAAGCTACACCAAAAGTTGGTCTTTGGTATCCCAAAGGTGCTTCAATTAATATTGTTGGATATTCTGATTCTGACTTTACATGTTGCAAGCTAGATAGAAAAAGTACAAGTGGCACTTGTCATCTTCTAGGAAGTTCATTGATATCATGGCATTGCAAGAAACAATCTTGTGTTGCTTTGTCAGCTGCTGAAGCTGAATATATATCAGCTGGAAGTTGTTGTGCACAAAACCTATGGTTGAAGCAACAAATGCAAGATTTTGGAGTTGAACTGAATGAAATATCTCTGCTATATGACAATACAAGTGCTATTAACATATCAAAGAATCCAATAATGCATTCAAGGACCAAGCATATTGAGATAAGGCATCATTTCCTCAGAGATCATGTTCAAAAAGGTAATATAAAAGTTGATTTCATTGACACCCAAAACCAACTTGCTGATATATTCATCAAACCATTGCCAAGGGATAGATTTAATGCTCTTAGAAACATGCTAGGCATTCTTGATGAATCTAATATATGCTAGCTTGTTTAAAGTGAGCTTTGCCATGACTATTTGAGCCTCATTGCTGCATTCATCATTGAATTGATTGAAAATTCAAATTGATCTGCAAAATGCTCTATTTCTGATAAACTTGTTGTAATAATCGATTACACCACGGGATAATCGATTAAAATCATTAAAACTCACGTTGTTTGTGCAAAATAAGCCTAAGTAATCGATTACTTAAATCTTGTAATCGATTATTCTGTGTTTCAAAGAAATGGTTCTTCCTAGAATAATCGATTACGTATCGGGATAATCGATTACTGTGAATAAAATCCATTTTCCAGTTTAAATGTCTCACTAAAGTAATCGATTACGGCAATAGGTAATCGATTACATATAAGCTTAGAATTTTTTATCCTCCTGGAATAATCGATTACCACTCGGGATAATCAATTACATAAGCTCTAGTACTTGATAAAAATCCCAAATTCATGAAATAATCGATTACATTAGCATATAATCAATTACAGATCATCTTCAACCTCTAATTGGTTAGCAAATAATCGATTACCATACGGGATAATCGATTACCACGTGCAATTTTTGTGTCCCAAATGTGCAAAATAATCGATTACCTTAAGTAAATAAGCGATTATTTAGTCTGTTGTGCATTTTCTGACAGTTTTCTCTGAAAATGTAACTGCCCAACCAAATCCAAAGGAAATCCATGGCCACTGAAGTGCCTTAACTGTCACCAACAGCTATATTTTCAAAAATATGGACGTTAGGAGCATCAATTCTGCCTATAAATAATGCATTGCATCAAAAGGAAAAATTTGCACCATTGTCTCTTCTCCCTCTGAAATTTCTAAAATTTTTCTGTGTTTCCTTGTGTCTTAACCAACCCAGAACAATGTCAAACCCTACACCCAAACGTGCTAGGTCCTCTAAGAGGAAAGTGGGTGAATCTTCATCCAATCCACCTCCTCCACAACCCTCAAATAGGCTTGACTTGTGGTTCTCCATAGAGTTTGATAAAATGAATTACTTACAATTCAATGCCACCAAACCAGTAGCCTCACCTAAATACCTTGAGTTAGATTGGTTTATTAGGGAGGGATTCCAATTCCCTGCATACTTTGAAGCCCAAGGGCTTAGAAGATTTTTGGAGATGAAGGGTACCTTTTACCCTAATTTGGTAAAGGTGTTCTACACATGTGCCAAAAGGTCCATGAATGGGACCATAATCACCAAAGTCAAGGGTGTGACAATGGAAATCACCCATGAAGTCTGGGAGACTGTTGCTGGGGTAATTTGTGAAGGGGCTAGGAAGTTTGATGAGGAACCGATGGGTATAGCAAGATGGACACTTATAGGGAGATGTTGCATGACCCTCATATGCAACTTAGGCATAGATTGGGTACTGGACCCATGACACCTGAGGATAGGCTCCTCCATTATATAATTACCTATATAATCACTCTTAGGGCCACCAACCATGCCCAAGCCACAGATGAAGACCTTCAATTGGTCTATGGCCTGAAGAACAACATACCCATGAATTGGGTACTTATCTTTGAAGAAATTATGCTAAAATCCAAAAGGTTGGTCAACTATCATTTTCCCTACCCTGTGCTTGTATCTAGGTTCATTGACCACTTCAACATTGATGTGGAAAATGAAGTAGTTGATCATACCAACTCAAGCAACAACCTTATAAAGGAGAAGCATCTCACCAAGATGGGGATGAGAAAAACTCCAGATAGATGGATTATGGCTGGACAAGTTGCTCCTCTGTTGAAGACCAAGTTGTTGATTCAGAAGATGAAGGAAGGGATCAACAATAGCCCTTATACTCACAATTTGAGTCTTTAATGCTGGAGAAAATGGACACCATGATCAAGATGCAATAGGACTTCAAGGCTGAAACAAATGAAGCCTTAGAAGAAATTAGGGATAGGCTTGATACCGTATAAGCAAATATAAATGATAATGCTTTTGTAGAATTTTAGGCTTATGTATTTTCTTTTCAATTTTCTACTTTGTTTTTATCTGAAGTATGTTTGTTTTAATTCCACTTTGTACTGGCTCCCTATGCTTATATAATATTTCCATCATGCTTCCTATTCAATTATCCGCTGTGCTTTTTATATTTTTGACTTTAACAAGCCAAATAGGGGGAGAATTAATTGATTAAAGTATGCTCTGCACAATGCTCTGTTTGCACCTGTTTTTTGTTTCATTTTTGGCTCAAAATTTCAACTGAATGGATGCTGGAATTTAGGGGGAGTTGTGTGGTTAAAATGAATCTATTCAATATATAAGACTTGTAAATGAATGCCACTTGAATAACAGATGCTTTTAACACTTGTTCTTGACAAATGAATTGAAAACTTTCAAGTTTTCAAAGCTCAAGCTTTTTCAAATTGATTCAACAATTTACTTCAAGCCTTACTATTAATCAACTAAAGATTTGGCATGTTTAAAGCCAAAAAGGGGGAGATTGTTGGTTTCAGAGGAGCTATTTGAATAATAGAAGAGGAATCAAGCTTTGGTTTTGAGTTTTCAACATGCATTGGATGCCTTGAAGAATGATTTGTCTTAAATGTGTAAGAAAGAAGCAATTCTGGTGATCCAAGTGCATTGCATTCATATCATTCATTAATTCAATTAACTTGAGAAATAAAATTCACAAGGCTTTGGTAAAATGATCATTTAAATCAAAGGTTTTTGGAAAAATGAAATTGTACTGATTTAATCGATTACGTTGAGGATATAATCGATTGTTTTGTTCTTAGTTCATTCTGGAAAACTTTTCAAGAACAATGTAATCGATTACCTATCGGATTAATCGATTATTTGACCTTTGTTTTCACTAACACTGCCTTGATGAACACTTTAATTGATTTCCAACAGGTAGTAATCGATTACATTGCTATACATTATTTTAAGTCATGCTGGAAGAATCAATTACCAAAGTATAGTAATCAATTACATAGGCTAAACAGAAAAAGTCATATTCCTGTCATAATCGATTACCAAATTCAGTAATCAATTACATCATATACCTATGCACATTAATTTTGATGTATTAATCGATTACATAGTTCAATATGATTTCTAAAGCTTCCTGGTTTAATTGATTACCAGAATCAGTAATCGATTACACAGTGTATTTCAACTTTATGAAGCTTCCTGTCTTAATCGATTACAAGACGGAATAATCGATTATTTTGTTCATTGCTCATATCCAGATTCTTGTAGAACACTTTAATCGATTACAAGGTTGATTTAATCGACTACATGAGTGAAATAATCGATTATTGGGCTTGTTTAATCGATTACTAACAGTTACAAAAGTTTGTTATAAATAGAACCTTGGCTCAGCTTGTTTTGTAACTTGACCAATTCGTATTTTGAGCACACATAAGCTTTCTAAACACGTTCTAAGTAATTTTTCTAGGTTTTATGAGTTCTTGCTTTCACTAAAACACTTATGGGTTTTTGAGTGATTCTTGAAGCAAGAAGATTCTTTTGAAAGTTAAGGAAGGAGATGTTCTGAGTTTAATTTTATATTTCAACCTAGTATATTCGTGCATGTGCATATCATTCACTGGATCATTAGATGTTTTCTTTCCTTAACTCAGTGGTTGTACTTCTTTACTGAATTTGTATTGTATTGGCTATTGTAATTTTGATTTTTAAAGCTTGGGACTAGAGAAGGGTTCTCTATCTTAAAGATCAGAGTAGTGTTTTCTGGATCTTTCTCCTTAGAAGTCTAATAGGGTTTTAGATTTATGTTCTTTATCTAGGATTGATAAAGGGAAGGTTATTGTAAAAGCTTGTAAGAATATTTTTATAATAGTGGAACTCTAACCTAGTGTTGGTTTGAAGAACTGGATGTAGCTTCATGATTTGAAATGAACCAGTATATATTGTTTGTGTTCTTAATTCTCTTATTATCTTATTAATTGTCTTTTATTCTTTGAATCATATTCATTGTACAACAAGTTTGGTTTTGATCTATTAAATTCTTGAACTGAGCTATTTGATTGAGTAAAAGGTTTCTTGGTTTTAAAAGTGATAAAGATCCTGAAAACTCTGATTTGAAATTGATTTTAAAGTACCAAGGTTCAACCAATTCACCCCCCTCTTGGATGTTGTGAAGTATTCCTATTATTTTCATCCAACACTAAATTTTTCTCTCTCTCAAATCCCTTACCTCTAACAATCTTGAAGTAATAGCTTCGTGTATCGGATTTGAGTGAATAAGGTGTTGTTTTGAAGATCTCATCGAGAGGAACTTAAGGGTGTGATCAATTTCGTGTTTCAACAAAAGGATTGACCAGTATCTGAGTTTGAAAACTTTGCAGCCGCAACCTTTGAGTCCAAATACTGGAAATTTCAGCCAATTTCACAAGTTGAAACCTTGTGGGTTTTGTTCTACTTGTCGAAATGATCATTTTGACTGGTCACTTGCGTAAAACGGAGGTCAGACGAAGGAGATATAGCCGTTGGAAGTTTCTGCAGTTTTACGGTGACTTTTCCAACAACTGGTACGTCTTCTCTGGCGATTGGTACATCTTCGCCAGCAAACTTTTTTGGCGACTGTTCATATTCTGGTGCACTTTTCCAACGACCAACGACTTTTTGGTGAACTTTTCCGACGAGTTTTTAGCAAGTCTCTGACGATCAAAAATAGTCGTTTCTAAGGTTTTTGGGTGTTCTGAATTCATTTTTAGGGTCAGATTTGACAAATTTCACCTCTACAGTGTTGTTTTTGAAAAGTTAGAAGATTTGGTATACTTTGAAGGATTTTAAGGTGCACTTTTTCTAACTAAATTACTTTCATTAAAATGGCAAAACATAGCTCCTAGGATATCATAAAACTTAAATCTTTTGAGAATCACTTTGTTGATCTTGTGTTGAGTAAGCTACCTGCTGAATGGATTTCTTTTAAGACTGACATGCACAGACTAAAAGAATAGATGGGGCTAGATGAATTAAAAGGTATATTCATATTGAAGATTAAAACATTTGTAGGAAGAGTTTGGAACAAGTAGGACAACAAAAGTTAGTTGTCAACTTAGTTTCACATTCCTATAAATATCAGAAAAACTCCAAGTCACCAAAAGGTGAATCCTCTTCACAGTTAGAGGCCAAAAAGACTGCCTTCAAGAAGAAGAACGGCAAGTGCCATAACTGTGGAAAGTAGGGTCATTGGGCAGCAGAGTGTAAGCTACCAAAGATGTTAAAGAACAACACACCACAAAATGAGGCTAATATACCAATTAGTGAATCTGAGCCTCAAACCTTCATTGGAATGATGAATAATGGAAAGGCCAGTGTCTCTTCTCAGTGGTGGTTGGATAGTGGTGTTACATGTCATGCGACAAATGATGGGAATTTACTCACTGAGGTCATAGAAGTGAAAGACACCGTGGAAATTGTAATGGTGGTGAGGCAAAGGTGACTCATGCTGGAACTGCTAATTTGGTGCTTTCTTCAGGTAAGTTACTAACTTTGAAACATGTTAAAGTAGTACCTTTACTTAAAAAAGAATTTAATATCTATGAGTTTACTTGATAAAGTTGGTATGTCTTTTTCAACTATGAATGGTAGAGTAAATTTTCCTATTAACTCATGTTACTTCGGTTGTGCATTTATGATTAATGACATGTATAGATTGAGTTTAGATTCTGATAGCATAAACTATGTCAGTTCTACTTTGATTGATCCAAAATTATTACGTAATAGACTTGGACATGTGAACTATAGGAAAATGCAACATTTATCTATAACTCACAACATTCTGTTAGATACTTCTATTTTATTTGACAAATGTGAAGTGTGTGCACAGACTAAGATCACTAGAAAACCTTTTAAGTCAGTTTCTAAAAGCACAACACTTCTTGAGCTTATACATTTTTATCTTTGCGACTTTAAAACTATGTTGCCAGAGGGGGTCAGAAGTACCTAATCACTTTCATAGATGATTTTTCTAGATATAGTCATGTTTATTTTTTGAAATCGAAAGATGAGGCTTTTGAAAAATTTAAGATTTTTAAATCTAGAGTTGAAAATCAACTTAATTTTAAAATTAAGAGGTTTAGGAGTGATAGAGGAGGAGAATATACAATGACTGGGTTCAAGGAATTTTGTGTTTTGGAGTGCATAATACTTGAAACTACTGCTTCTTACTCACCCCAATCAAATGGTGTTGCAGAGCGTAAGAATAGAACTTTAATTGAAATGCTAAATTCTATGTTACTTACACCTGGTATGGCTTCCTCATAATGGGGAGAAGCTATTTTAATTGCTAATCACATCTTAAACAGGTTGTCGCACTCTAAATTTTCTAAGACACCTTGTGAGATATGGCACAAACGTCCTTGTATATATGATACCCTTAAAACTTGGGGTTGTGTTGCCTATGTAAGAATACAAGATCCTAAAAGGCCTAAGGTGGGACCTAGAACCACTATTTGTGTATATCTAGGTAGTGCAGAAGATAATGCTGCAGATAGACTTTTGGATCTATCTACTAACAAAATGATAGAATCTAGAGATGCAGAATTCTTTAAGTAGAAGTTTGTTAGCAATCTTGACTTGAAGGTTTTTGGATCTACATGAAAATAATAGGAATACCCAAAATAACCAAGAGGGGGTGAATTTGTTAAAACCTTGGTATTTTAAAACTTATTCAAATCAAAGTTCAAGATCTTTATCACTTTCAAAACCAAGAAATCTTTTTACTCAATCAAATGTCTCAGCCCAAGAAATCAAAAGATCAAAACAAAACTTGTTGAACAATGAATATGAATCAAAGAATCAAAGACCAATGAATAAGATGAGAGATAGAGAAATAAAATCAAAGACACAAGCAATTTATACTGGTTCACTTCACAACTGAAGCTACATCCAGTTTCTTCTAATCAACACTAGATTAGAGTTCCACTATTATAAATTTTTGTTCTTACAAGCTTTTACAAAAACCTCTCTTTTATCAACCCTAGATAAAGAATAGAAATCTAAAACCCTATTAGAAATCTAAGGAGCAAGAACCAGAGAACACTAGTCTGTTCTTGAGTTAGAGAACTCTTCTCTAAAACCAAGCAAGAAGAACCCACTTTACAATAGCAAAATACAATAGAAATTCAGAACCAAATTTACACACAAAGATTAAGGAGAGAGACAACCTGATGATCCAATGAATGAAATGCACATGAATTACCAAATTAGGTTGAGTAGCTAACTAGATCAGAACATGCTTTTCCTTAATCTTGAAAAGAAACTTGTTCAAGAATCATTCAAAGACCCATTGATGTTTTGAATGAAGTAAGAAGTAAAAACACTGAGAAAATCACTTTTGATACCTTAGAAGACTTGTGTGAGCTTAGAAATACGAATGGGTATATCTCTCAAAGTTAGAAAACAAGCCAAGCATTCAATCCTATTTATAACAGAATTTGTAACTAACTGTAATCGATTACGCGCCTGATAATCTATTAATCCGCTTATGTAATTGATTAAAATAACCATGTAATCGATTAAACTATTCAAGAATGTTTATGGGTTTCAGCAACGAGCAAAATAATTGATTATCCCGAGTTGTAATCGATTAAGACAGAAGTCTCAGGATAACACAATGCACTATGTAATCGATTACAAGATTTGGTAATCGATTAAGCAGAAAACTTATATTTTCAAAATGAATGTGTAATCGATTACAAGATTTGGTAATCGATTAAGACAAGAAAGTGACTTTTCTCAAATAGCCTATGTAATCGATTACAGATAATGGTAATCGATTATCCCAGTAAGGCTTAAAATAATCTTTTAACTATGTAATCGATTACAACACTTAACTAATCGATTAAAATCATTAACAAAGTAGTTTTGTTGTAAACAAAGGCCAAATAATCGATTATTCCGATGGGTTATCGATTACAATGTTCATAAAAGATTTTCAGATAGAACGAGAAACAAAATAATCGATTATATCAGTAAGGTAATCGATTAAACCAGTGAAAATAGCATTTTTTCAAAAACCTTTCACTCACATTAAAACCTTAACCAAAATATAAAAGCTTTGTTATTATTTATGAAAACCATTTAAGTTTATGAATGAATGCGTGAATGCAATGCATGGATCATCAAATTAGCCTTTCTCTTACACTTGAATCAATTAAACAATTTCAAGGCATCCAAGCATGTTGAAAGCTCAAAACCAATCTTGGATCAAAATCTTCCATTCTTCATGATGCTCCCCTTATATCCAACAATCTCCCCCTTTTTGGCTTTGAACATGCCAAATTCTTGATTGATTATATGTTGGACTTGAAGTTAATTGAGGGAACCAAAGTTAAGAAAAACTTGAGCTTTGCAAACCTGAAAACAATTCCAACTCTTTGCCAAGAACAAGTGTTAAAGCATCTGTTGATTAATCCAGCATTCATTTACATTTATATCTTACTTAATTGGTTAATTTTTAACACTTAGCTCCCCCTTAATTTGACAATCCATTCAAAGTAAGATTTGGGCAAAAATTGTGCAAAAAAACAGAGTAGAATAGAGTATACTACAGAGCATGAACCAAATCAATCATTTCTCCCCCTATTTGGCTTATCAAAGTCAAAAACATGTAAAGCACAACGGATATTGAACAGGAGAAACATAAATGGATATTTTTATAACTGAGGGAACCATTACAATTCTTGAAAATAAAATTAAAACAAGAAAATATAAAAACAGAAGAAACAGAAAACTACAAAAGCTAAAATGAATCAGACCCTTCAAACATAAGAGTAGCTTCAATATCATCTAGCCTAGCCTTAATGTCTTCTAAAGATGAACTAGTTTCAGCCCTAAAATCATGATGCATAGTGATTAGGTCGTCCAATTTCTGAAGCATGAGTGACTCGAACTGGGTGTAGAAAGGTTGAGCAGGACCCCTTTCTTCATCTTCTTCAGCATCTTCTCCAACACCAGCAGCAGCAGGAGGTTCAGGCACAGGTTGTTGACCAGCCATCTGCCATCCTTGTGGTGTCTTCACCATCCCTAGCTTGTTGAGATGCTTGTCTTTGATGAGACTATTGCTTGAGTTTGTGTGGTCCACTACTTCATTTGAGACATCAATTTGGAAGTAGTCTATAAATCTAGACATAAGCACAGTATAAAGGAATAGGTAGTTTACTAGCCTTTTGGATTTTAACATGATCTCAAGAATGAGAATCCAATTTATTTGAATTGAATTCTTGAGACCATACACTAGTTGTAGGTCTTCATCTATTGCTTGGGCATGGTTTGTGGCTCTAGGTGTGAGGATATATGTGATAATATAGTGCAAAAGCCTATCCTCATGGGTCATGGGTCCAGTACCTAGCCTAGTTTTCAATCTCATGTGGGGATCACTAAGCATTTCCCTATAGGTATCTACCCTATTGTAACCTTCAGGATTTTCATCAAATTTTCTTTCTCCTTCAAAGGAGATACCAGCAACTGCCTCCCACACCTTATGGGTGATTTCCATGGGCACTCCATTTACTTGGGACCTCAATATCCCATCCATGGATCCCTTGGCATAGGTGTAAAACACCTTGACCAATTCAGGGTAAAAAGTACCCTTTAACTCCACAAACTTCCTTAGACCCTGTGTTTCTAAGAAGGCAGGAAATTGAAAGCCTTCCCTAATGAACCAGTCAAGCTCTAAATACTTAGGGGAACATACTTGTTTTGTGGCATTAAACTGAAGATAAGTCATATGGTCTTTTTCAGTGGTGAACCAAAGATCTAACCAATTGGTAGAAGGGGGGTTAGAAGTTTCACCAGCCTTTCTCTTAGAGGTTTTGGTTCTCTAAGAGGTAGGCATTCTAGACAGGGATTCTTAAACACACAGAATAAAGAAAAAACAAAGGTTTAACATGAGAAGGTAGAGATTAGGTGTGATTTTTTCCTTCACAATAGACTGTATTTATAGAGATATTTAGGCTCCAAGTATTTGAATTTTGAATAAAATAGTTGTTAGAAAGAATTAACTCACTGTAGAGGATTTAAATTCGAATTAGGTGGGAGTTGGGCAGTTACAAATTCCAAGAAAATCTGTCAGATGTAACACCCCAAAATTTTGGAATCACAGTCAATTCTTGGGGTAAGACATTAACTAGAGACAGTACAGAAGAAATTAGGGAAAAGGACGAAAATACCCCTAGATATTTTGAAAATGACCAAATTGCCCCTAGGCATTCTAACAAGATATTTGAAGGAGGACGTTATAAATACTCTTAGATGGTTGGAAAATGATCA
>PYAF01003778.1:180615-199466 GCA_007407185.1 Glycine tomentella
AATTACATGTAATAGCTTTTCTTGAATTCTTATTGGTCCGTTTTGCTTTGAATTATTAAAATTGCTAATCTAACTTATTTAGAGCACTTATCCCTGTCATAATTAAGGGAAAATTCTATAGATCCTGTCCATACTGGTCTTATAATTTTTTGATGCCTAGGGTAGTCTAAATTAAGCTCTTTTCATCCTATCTTCCAAATATTCGTAGAAATTTTATTTTAAGGTTTTCCGCCACCAACCTCACTGATACTGGGTTTTCTAAAAGTATTTTATCCAATGGTGAAGTTCCCACAAATTTCTAAAGTCATCTGGTCAGTTTTTGACCTAAGGGCATTTTGGTAATTTTACCCCTCACCCTGGGGGTATAATTGTCATTTCCAAAAATTGTTCAGATCATCTCTGTAATTGTCACCCTAAGGGTATCTTTGGTTATTTCTAACCCATCTGAGAATATTTATAACATTTCTTTCTTAAATGTCTTACCGGACTTCTTAGGGCAATTTGGTCATTAATAAAATATCTAGGGATATTTTGGTCATTTAGTGCCTTAGGGACCTATCTGTCATTTTTGAAATTGTCCAAGGATATTTTGGTAATTTCTCCTAGGGATACATTGGTCATTTCCAGAATTGTTCAGGGCAAAATTATCATTTTCATCCTAGGGACATAAACATCATTTCTGAAATTGTTCAGGGGCGTTCTTGTCATTTTGCCCTAAATTTTTCTACTCCCTCTTAGTAATTGTCTATAATTCTCTAATTTTTGGGGTGTTACAATATGAGCCCATATGCGCTGGATCCCAATAATTTGTTATATTACTAGAATTTTTCCTAAACTGGAGGTAACACTGTTGAGCATTTCACATCTGATGTCTTTTTTGTGTAATATTTCAAGCACCCAACACTAAACTCTTATCTCTCTCTCAAACCCCTTACTTCCAACAAGAATTAGGTATCAAGAGTACTTTTGCATCAATGTGCTTCAAGCATGTAACTGTATCACATTTTTGGGTATAAATTTAGCTATTTATCCTTCATTTGTTCCTTTTGACTGATACCATGTAACCTCAGTTATTTAAATTAGATATTTTTTCTTTCAAATCCTGCTTCAAGAATTTTTTGAAGTTTACAAGTTATTATACATTAGTGCCTTTTATGTTGGTTAACAATTGCTGAAGTTGGTTTATGACAGATGGAGTGGAAACCTACTCTTTAGTGGCCATTGACGTTGCGATTACCATAGCCGCTATAAAAGGGGCTTCTCCCAGCACTCATCACTACTGCCGGCAATATGTATTTACCCAGTACCGACCTTGGATACACCGGCTATTCTTCAATGCCGGCAAATAGATTAGCGGCCATTTTTATTGCCTCTAAAAGAAAAAACAATTGCTATTAAAAATCACTTTTGGCGTAGTGTTTTTAATCATTTCTTGTGATTTTATTTTTTTCCTTTACAATATATACTTATTATACAATAGAGATATAGTAATTCTATGAATAAAAATATATATTGACACATTGGATAAGATAGTTTTCAAAATGAAGTTTGAATTAAGAAGAAAATAAATAGATACAAAACTTTTGCTAAATCTAACATGAGCTGCTCAACTTTTGCTAAATTTGGATTATAGTTTAAAATTGTTTTAAACTGTTAATACATAGACATTGGACTCTTTCAAGAAAAAAAGAGTTGCACCAATAATGTAAAAAGATTTACATTGTCATTCAATTATAACTCATCATGTTTGATATGTTAATTTGTTGACTTTTAAAATAATTTAATTGATGATTTATGATTGAATGACAGTATAAAATTATTTTACACGGTCAATATATAGACATTAAACTCTAATTTTAATCATATTAAACAAAGTATAAGATTGATAATTCTATAATAAAATTTAATAATCTATTTGTACATATTGTCCTAACAATTCGTCCTATAAAAAGGAGCTTCTTTGTGTTGGATAAGTTAAGCATCATCTGTAAACTCAAGCTTTATTTGAAAATATTTGTCTAATAAGAAGAATGGGAACTTAAAAGAAGGTTGTCTGAAGTATCAGTAAATAGCGGCAAGATATGAAAGTTAAGCTTTATTTGAAAATATTTGTCTAATAAGAAGAATGGGAACTTAAAAGAAGAATGTCTAAAAGATTAAGCTTAAGTCTTAGTAAAGAAAAAGCAAAAAAGAAAAAGTCTACCTACTCATACATGAAAATAAAAAGTCACATAAATAGTGACAAGATCAACATTTCGGATAAGTAAGCATACTAAAAATACAAAAAGAGAAACTGTTGCATGCTACATAGTAGGTTAAATTACTGTTTAGGTCATCTAATTTATTTTTATGTTCAATTAGATCCTCTAATTATTAAGTGGTTCAATTGAATCTTCTAATTATTTAAAATGGTTCAACTGGATCATTTTTATCAATTAAGTATAAACATCGTTAACAAATCATTTACGTGACAGTTGTTGGTAAAGTGTATTAACATTAGCAACATAAATTAAGTATTTTACGTCAAATTGCACAGTTAATGTTACACTTAATTGACGGAAAAAACTCAAGTGAATCATTATAAATAATTAGAGGATCCAATTGAACCACATAATAATTAGAGAATCTAATTAAATATTGAAAATAAATTAGATACCTAAACAATAATTTAGTCTACATAGTAAAAGTACATAATGAAAAAAGTTAAGAGTTGTTTTATAATATTATACGTATTAAACGAGAATAACACTGAACGACTATTTTCAAACACTGCCGTAAAAGTCTCACAAATGAACACGTTACAAATTATCGACAACTTGCAATAACTAAGCTTATTTATCAATAATCATCTAAACATTATGTGAACATTTTTAAACTGTCATTTTATTTTGTGTGAGCTTATAGAGTGATAGTTCAGGGTTACTTTGGTTAGTGCTAACTTTGATAGATCTTTTAGTTTAGAGAGGCCAATGTAAACAATACTTCTTTTTACGAGCAATGTAAACAATAATTGGTGTTGGGCTTAAAGAGTCTTGTTATAAGAAATAACAATTTATTTAAATGCCAAAAGAGGACAGTTGGGAAAAAAATTGTAATATTGTGAAACTTGGTCCTAGTAAATTTGTATTTCAATTGAATTCTTATGTTAATGAGAGTTACTCAATGTAAGTGAATTAGAGAACATTTAGAATGATAAAGTATTGGCAATAATTATGACATTAAGGGGAATCATACGAGCAATATGAAAACTAAGTTGGAGAAAACAAACTAAAGCAACTCACATTTAGAATCCTAAAGGTACTCAAAGTGGCTATCATTGCCTTTAGCAACAACTTGCAGCAAACTATTTAGGGCCATATTTCTCCTCAAAATTTGTATCGAAACAGGCTTCAAAAATAATATTTACTTGTTTAAGAAAAGAAAGATTGCATGCTAAGTGTTAGTGAATAGGATCCTGCAGCACAGTTTGATATAAGATTTGGAGTATAAAGCACAATTTATAAGTTACTTCTTAGAATGGTAATCCTGTGGTCAAACTAGAAATATTGGAATTAGATATGCGGGGGGATTTTGCATCATAATGTAAATTACAATCAAGAACCAGAGTATTCAGCATATAGCACGTTGAGTAAGGCTCAGCACTGTCAGTTTCAATAAAAGTAACATAAATGCTAGAGATGCAAGGCTTTCAACGCTGGCAACTGCAAGAAATTTGTAAGTTCTGTCATATAAGGGACAGACCAAATGGAAAAAGAAATGTCAAAACACTAACAGGAAAAGATGAAAGGGTGAAACTTAAAACCTTGTTCAAAATTTACATTAACATCAATTTTCAATTGCAGCAAACTATGTGACAGGCTGACAGCATATTCCATGACCTAATCCAGGAGTTTGCATTCAATGCAAATCTTATTCCTCAAATCAAGATTATGCGGGGAAATGGATCCATCTCAATGAGACAGCTCAAAAGATATAAATTTACTGAAATTGATAAAGCCTAAGAAATTCTGAGATCAGTGAAATACTTTCCAAAATCCTTTCATCTAGTAGGAAAGACATTAAATGTTTTGTGTTCATAAATTTCATTATGTGCACAAAACAAAGTCATTTATCACTGATCCTGTCTTTGTCCTCAGTTCTATCTGTGCCAATCTGTATCCTTCTCTTCAACTTCAACTTCCCCCCATTGTTATTTTTTCTTCAAACACACCTAACCTATGAAATTTAGATAAAATTTCATAAATAATAAATTTACTACTTACAAATGCATAAAATGAGGTGAGTCAAAAATTGGAATAAAACAAAACAGACAAAAAAGAATGGTAGTAAAGATGAAAAATGTGAGAAAATTATTACATGTAAATTATACTTTGTTTAGAGTTATATAAATATTTTTAACAACTAGTAAATTGATTAGGAATTTATTACTCGTCATTGGAGTTATTCCTCAAATTCAGATTCCAAATTCATGTCCTTATCTCCATTAACTATTTTTTTTTTTAGCCATTTCATGAATATATTTGCATATTCTTTGAAATTGTTGAATCTCATCTCTGTTTTGGATTTGTTCAAGTACCTTGTCCCCATTCCAATGCTGTTTCTTTTTCTGTTTTACGTACGTAAATAATATCATTTGATCATGTGATTATTTGATCCTATTTTCCTCTGCTAAAAATGTTCTTTAAACCATGTGCTGTCACTCTGTTTCTGCATCACCCAAGAATGTTATTCTTGATATTAGTACCAGATTTTTGTGACAATGTTTCCCTTGATGATAGTTTCTTAAATTAAAAAATTTCATGTGTCAAAGCCAAATAAAAAACCAGATTTATAACAAGCAGTATAGACAAGGCAATCACAATATAGCAATCTATCATTTGCTGTATGAGAATGCCAGGCAGGAAGGTAATCAAAAAACAAGGTAAAAACTGAATAATTTGTAAAACATCTCCACCTGTTTAAGCATGGATCTTACGAACCACATCAAAAGAATAAAAAAAATTATGTTTCATACTCATTCACCACAGTTACGGTTTCTTAAAAAAAAAAAAAAAAAAAAGAAAATCATCTATCAAAGCCAAATAAGATAACACCTACTGTAAACCATAAAAACAATGCAATCACAAATTCACAATCTAACCCTATAATTTGTTGTGACTTGTAACTTGTAAGAGAGCACCAGTGAGAAAAGGAAACAAAATGAAATAACAAATGAAAAATTTGTAAAAACATTTACCTAAATAGTTAAGCAAGTGAGTGATAGTGATATAACTTTCAGCAATTTATGACAGAAACTCTGGTCATTGGAGAATTCTGAAGTAAATACTCCATTACCCTGTTGACTTGTTCATCAGAGATTGTCAAGCATGAATCCATTTTTACTTTCAATGACTCCAATCTAACAAAGCACGGAGGTTGAGTTCTCATTGTAGCAAGATTTGACAGATCCTACACAATTAGATTGAGTTGAAGAAATATTTTAATGCATTTAGTAAAATGCAAGATTGAGTAACAAAAAAATTGACATAGGAATAAAAACATTACATTAGCATTATGAAAATAAAAAGATGAGAAAACAAACTAAAGTAACTTACTCTTAGTATTATCATAAGGGTATCATAAGAAAGTGTCAATATCTTTAGATTAGTCAACACTTGCAGCCAGCCTATGACGACTGAATAAGATATATAGGTAGTTGTCTCAATAGTTCCTTCTTCAAGACATGAAAGGTTACATGTGGAGGAGATTGGTTGACAACTGAAACCTAAATATTGAATGATTGTGAGAGAACTAAGATTTGGAGTAGAGAGGACAATTTGGTTTTGAAAGGTGTCCCGAAGCTTCAAACTGGAAAGGTTAGAATTAGATATGAAAAGTGCATTTGCATCATTGTGCAAAGAGCATTCTGAAAGGCCCAAAGTATTCAACAAGTTACAGGTTGAAAAGGGTTCAGCACAGCCATTCTCTCTCGTATAAAAAGTGACTTTCTCCAGAAACAAGTTTTTCAAAGCTGGTAACTGCAGAGATTTTGGAAGTTCCAAAAGAGAGCCAGAATTGTAAAGCCTAAGAGATGTCAAAGACTGGCAGGAAAAAATGAGAGGGTTGAAAAAATTGGGTATGTTTCTGAAACTGAAATATATTTCAATTGTTTGGACATCGTGCAACGCAGCATATTTCATGACCCTATTCAATAGTTTTGATGTAGTTCTACTGTGGGCCCAGATGCAAAGATTAAGCAGTGAAATGGAACCATCCCTGCTAGAGAGAACCTTAGATACAAATTTGTTTAAATTGACAACCCTTCTAAACTCCCACGGATAGAAAGAGAGAACAGTGAGACGTTTCCAAAGGTCCTTCCATCGTTTAGACAAGATACAAGTCTGAACCGCACATTTTGTGTTCATAAATTTCATTATATGGAGCAAAACACAGTCAGGCAACTCACTCAACCTGTCCCTCTCCTCTTCTCTGTCTCTCCTGCTTATCCTCTGTCTCTTTGTCTTCACCAACTTTCCCTTAGTTTCTTTTCCTTCTTCCATTGGAACCTGAACAAAGACAAAATTCTTTTCTTTTGATTAAAATTAATCTTAGCATATAATGGAAAACCTTGGGAAAGTGATAATTCCATCCCTAAAAAACTTGGTCAGCAGAAACCTAGAAATGCCTGGCATAACATTTCATAATAATCCCCTACACACACAAAAAAAAAAAAAAAAAAAAAAAAAAAAAAAAAAAAAAAAAAAAAAAAAAAAAAAGCTTGTTAAAAGGAAAGGGAAGCTGTACCTATGGGATGGCAACGGGTTGGGCGGGCACGGGTAGTGGCTACCCTCTACCCACCCCCGCTAGAGAAAATTTGCCCCACACCCCGGGTATACGTTTGGAAATAATACGTGGATTTTCTTAATACCCATAGGTATCCATGGATACTTCTTTATAAAAGAGACATATCTTATAAGAAAAAGTGATTCTTTTAAAAAACGCTAACAAATAGACCCTTAATTTGCTATAAAATTTGGAAATAAAATTATCATGTTTACTACTAAAAAGAAGTAATTAGTGAATTAAAAATCAAGATAATATTTAAACATTAATGAATCATGTCAGATCTCAAATTAACACAATAGAAATAGCCATAGAAGAAAATTTGCTAAGATAAACAAATCAGAAAGCTTAACACTACCAATAGCAACCAAAGATAATTAAGGCAATACCAATAGCCATCGAAGAAATTAACGCAATACCAATAGCCATCAAAGAAAATTATCGCAATACCAATAGCCAAATAACTTTACGAATTTATAAGAAAACAAATGGCAGAAAGCAGGGCATGAATAATTTATTAACACTAAACCAGACCCAGAAATATTAACATTAGATATTCTACAAACTAAAAACTAATTCTAAACAAAAGTCTTTCTTACAGAAGAATAACAAGTGCCCAGCAAGAGGTTCGTACAACCCAACCTAGAAGGGACTCATTCATTCATTAGACAACATGTGCATGATGATGATGGTGTCGGCTTCGTTAGTGGCGATGAGGGTAGGGAAAGGCCCTGAAGGTTGTGGGAAGTAGAGCATTGACCCTTGTGCAAGACAGTGTTAAAGACACAAAGATTATGAGAAGAGTTTGGGAAGAAAAGGGTGCGGCGGTGCAATGCGGTAGAGCGGTGCGGCGGGATCAACTGTGTGAGGTCACAGATGTGCCGTTTTGGTTGAAGGAAGGAAGAGGTATGTGTGAAATGAAATCAAATTAGGGTTTCTTTCCTATCTTATAGATATATATGAGATGAGGGTAGTTTAGTAATTTTATGGGTAGTAGGTACCCGCGGATACAGATACTATGATACCCATACCGCCCTATTAACCAGCAGGTAGATAAAAAAAAAAAAAAAGCAAACCCATTACCCACAAGTATCTGTTTAAATTATCCATTTTCTATGCATGGTGGATTTTG
Organism: Glycine tomentella; assembly: GCA_007407185.1. Lineage (NCBI taxonomy): Eukaryota > Viridiplantae > Streptophyta > Magnoliopsida > Fabales > Fabaceae > Glycine > Glycine tomentella. Next base: position 188,570 of record PYAF01003778.1, read on the forward strand.
TCCACGTATATTTGCGGGTGCAGATACTTTGGACATCCCTAGTTATACCTATTGATATGGTTTGGTTAGGGGATTGAGTTTATTCTCACTCAGATGTGCTCGAACCCGCGAAGGTGGAAGGAATGAGGTGTGGGTGGGTGAGTGAGTAAGGGAAACATAGAGAAAAAGAAGAAACTAAAGGCCACTAGAAATCTTGAATCAATTGTGAGAGGATGGGAAACATGAAATCCGAAATGAATGTGATGGAAAACATCAGTCATATTTTTTTTTTAGAGTTACAACTAAACAACAACAAAGTTTTATCCCAATAGGTGTCTTTTACGATTGCAACTAATTAAAATTTATTTTAAATATAGTTTGTAAGAAAATTATGTCAAAATACTCGAATGGTATGTTATCTAAATTTTTTTTAATAAAAATAATATTCTTAGTTATCAATATTAAATTTTCTTTTGAATAGTAAACAATGTTAAATCATTAACCAACTTGAAATATCTAATTGAGTTTTCTAAGTAAACAATCACAATCCTAGAGTCTGAGATGCGATCAAAACATCAAGGAAAGATCAAAGTTCGACTCCAAAATTTTTAAGTTTTTCACTATTGTTCATTTTCCTATTAAAATCCCAAGAAAATTAGTATATTCATGCATTTGTTCCATTTAAACCATTCAAAATATGAATTACAAGAAATATATACATATGGATTATTTTCTCACAATATTCACTAAGGTAAGACATTGAAACATGACATAAAGCTCTATAAATAAACATATATTAAAAAGGATTACATTTTAATGTGCTGAAAACTCGTGGGATCATTACAATTTGAAAGGGACTGGAAAATTATTCATAAACATTTTTTATAGTCTGTTATTGGTTAATTGTATGCAATAATGGCGACAATCTTATTTTATGTTAAGCAAAGTATGCAGATCTTTACAAGATTTTGGGAATTACTGGAATATTTATTATAGCATTGTTATGTACTATATAGGGTTTCGGTAAGCTTAAAACTTCATTTTTATTTATTTTAAAACAGATATTTATTTAAAATATTAATACTCGAATTTGAGATCCATTCTTCCTTGAAACAAATATTGAATTGGTTATTTGGGCATTTTAGAATGATTGTGTTTGTTAGTAATAATTAAAGGGAAAATAGCACTAAACTCTCCCTTGAACTTTACCTTTTTACAAATAGACATCATACACTCTAATTTTATCCTAATTTCACCGTGAACTTTAGTTTCATTCTAATTAATCCTTAAATACCATGGAAACAATCACACTTTGTTTGTCAAACAAGGTAATGAGTTTGACAGCACTTTCTCTATATAGGCAAGGCATAAAAGTCTGCACACCATGGTTTGGGATCATAAATTGCATTATGTGGAACAAAAAACAAAGCCAGTTATCACTGACTTGTCCTTGTCCTCAGTTCTATCTAAACCACTCTACATCCTTCTCTCCAACTTCAACTTCCCCAATGTTCATTTTCCTTTAAACACACCTAACCTATAAAATTTACAGAAATATTTCGTAAATTTACTGCATACAAATGCATAAAATGAGGTGAGTCATTAATCGGAATAAAACAAAAGAAAAACAAATGGTAGCAAAGATGAAAAATGTGGAAAAAAATTAAAATTGTACCAATATTTTAAATTAGTAGGAAAATGATCATTAGGAATTTACTAATTACTACTACTCTCGGGACTTGTTCCACAAATCTAGATTCCAAATTCATGATCTTATCTCTATTAACTATTAAAAACATATCTGCTTCCATGACCTTATCTCATGGTTGAGAACTATATTTTCACTGTCAAAAAAATAACTATTTTCTTTTCTGCTTTCAATTTGACAAATATTTTTTGATTTCCTTTTTAATTGTTGAATCTCATCTCTGTTTTGGATTTGTTCAAGTACCTAGTCTCCCTTCCAATGCTATATTCATTGAAACTCTTGAACTAGCAAAACCACATGCACCAAATTCTTCTCTAACCCATATATTATACTCCATTCTCACAGGCTCTGTCTCATTTCTTTGTTAATTGTTACTTGCTATGTGATATGTCTGTCATTTTATTTCTTTTAATCATCATTTTCTATTTCTTTTTTTTTTATTTACCACACTCAACTAGAAAGCCTTTATTCCTGTTAATATTCAACTTGTTTTCCCCATACAATTTCTTTTGTGTTGTACCCACTTAAATGATATCATTTGATCATGTCATTATGTGATCCTATTTTGTTCTGCTAATGATGTTCTCTAAATCATGTATTGCCACTGTTTCTGCATCACCAAGAATGTATTTCTTGATATTAATACCTGATTTTTGTCACACAGTTTGCCAGTGATAATTTCTTAAATATAAATTTTTCATGTGTTTAAAGCCAAATAAAAAACCACATTTATAACACAATGTAAACAAGGCACTCATAATATAGCAATCTGCCATCTGCAATAACAGAACATCAGGAAGGAAGGTAATTATAAAACAAGGTAAGACCTGAATAATTTGTAAAACATTTCCACCTGAAAAGTTTCAGCATGGATTTAACTAACCATGTCACAAGAATAAAAAAAATTATACGTTTGAGAGACATTCGCCACAGTGATTATATCTTAAAACAATACATTATCAAAGGTAAATAAGAAAACACCTACAATAAACCATATAAACAAGGTCATCACAATCTAATGCTCTATAATTCACTGTAAAGAGAGAGCAATAGGATACATAAAAAAGTAAAAATTGAATAATTGGTAAAATAATTACTTACATAGTTAAGCAAGGAAAAGTTATATAACTTTCAGCAATTTCTGACAGCAACGGTTAGTGGAGAGTTCCGTAGTAAGTACTCCACTACCCTGTTGACTTCATCATCAGATATTTCTATGTCTGGAATTATTTTAACTTTTAAAGACTCCAATCTAACAAAGCACGGAGGTTGAGTTCTCATTGTAGCATGATTTGATAGATCCTGCACAATTAGGGAGAATTGAAGACATATTTTAACGAATATTGTGAAATGCAATGTTGAATATAGGCAAAAAAAAGGACATAAGAGTGCAGACATCATATGAGATCAAAATGAAAATAAAAAGAGGAGAAAACAAACTTAAGTAACTAACATTTAGTATTATATTATGGATTCCCGGAGAAAATGTCAATATCTTTACATTAGTTAGCAGTTGCAGCCAGACTATGATGACTGAAATTATATTAACAGGAGAAGTATGAGTATTTCCTGTTTCGAGAAATGAAAGATTAGACATGGAGGACAAGGAGAGTTGGTCATAATTGGAACCTAAATTATCACTGATGGCGAGAGAACTAAGATTTGGAGTAGAAAACACAACTTTGGGTTGAAAGGTGTTGTTGTCTTGCAGGTTCAAACTGGAAAGGTTAGAATTATATATGCAGAGGACTTTTGCATCCTTGTGTAAAAAGCAAGATATAAGCATCAAAGTATTCCATGAATAACAAGTTGAAAAGGGCCCAGCACAGTCATTGTATCTTGCAGTAAACCTCGCACTATTGAGATGCAATCTTTTTGATACTGGAAACTGCAAAGATTTTGGAAGTTCCAATCTAAACATGGAAAGCTTAAGAAATATCAAAGACTGACAGGAAAAAGTGAGAGGAACAACGCTATTGGGTATCAATCTTATTTGGATTGTCAACTGCTGAACGTCCACTGTGCAACACAGCATATTTGATGGCCTTATTCAGGAGTTTGGATGCAGCGGCACGGCACCGTAGGCCCCGTAATGAAGATTAAATAGGGAAATGGAACCACATGCCTAGACAGAACCTTATATACAAATTTGTCAAAATGGGCAACACTTCTAAAGTAGAAGCCATCAAATGAAAGAGTAGTGAGACGTTTCCAAAGATTCTTCCATCGTTTAGACAAGATACAAGTATGAACCGCATATTTTGTGTTCATAAATTACATTATGTAGAGCAGAAAACACTCACTCAGCCTGTCCCTTTCTTCTTCTCTGTCTGCACCACTTGTCCTATGTCTCTTCCTCTCCTTAGTTTCCTTTTCCTTCTCCCATTGATACCTGATCAAAAAAAGAAAGATTTTCTTTTTCATTAAAAATATACGTAGTGGCTAATGGGAAACCTAGAAATAACTGGCATACATAACAAAGCAAAATTTGGTTTGGTTTGGGGATTGAGCTGATTCTCACCCAAAGAAATTAAGAAGACGTTGCGCCCCCAAATGTGAAGCAATGAGGTGTAAGTGAGTGAGTGAATAAGGGCAACAATGAGATAAAGAAACAACTGAAAGGGAGAAGACGGGAAGCGTGAAATCCGAAATAAGTGGATGGAAAACGTCATTTATTTTTTATTTTTTTTACATTTTTTTCATGACCATGAGATGGTAATCAATAGTTTTTTTTCCTTTTTTTTATGTTTACAACTAATTAAAATTTATTTTAAATTTAATTTGTAAAATATTTTTTTGGATAAGTACCCTCCACAATAAACTCTTAGTATGATAATTTAACGGAATTGCATAACTAAACTTAACTTCAATAAAAAAATTATAGCGGTTAAAAATTATTAGAATCAAGTTAATAAAAGAAATTAAGACAGTTAATAGGTTTTTAATTTTTTTATTAACTTAATTCTAACAATTTAAACCATGCAAAATTGTACTTTAAAATTAGAAAAAATTATTTTTTAGCTATAAAAGTCGTCATAAATTAAGAATTTTTTATTTTTCATTTGGTTCAAACGATGGAGAAAAACTAAAAATAGTATAATTTAAATGCCATGGAGTTAAGAAAAAGTAACTTTAAATTTTGAGGACAAAAAAATGATCCAAATTTGAGGGACATTGCTAAAGTGGAGGATTTAACCATGTCTCCCATCATAGAAACTAATTTCCTTGTGTTAGATTTTTTATTTTTAGATCTAGAGTGGAAATTTTTTCTTTCTTTTTGTTTGTTTCTTCTATAATTCCCATCTCTCCCAATTTACCCCTCCTTCAAGATTTTTGTCCCAATAACCACCACAGCAACGACCATACATTTGCACCTTTCACCACAAATTGTCTTCTTCTTGCCACCCTCAACCTATTGACCCATTTGCATTCCAACTAATTGCATTAGACCTAAACTCCCCAATGATGTGTACACCCCAAGTTCTAATCTTCCATAAGTTTCATGTTTGTAAGATATGGTACCACACTTTATCTTTCTATTATTTTTTATTCTCTCTCTCTCTCTCTCTCTCTCTCTTTCTCTCAAGGTTCTCTTTGTCCCTTATCACCTCATTTTCTCACTTTTTAACTAATATTAATGGCTTCAAAAACAATTACTATTATTAGTAAAGTGTCATAAACCATAAAACAATTAATGGTTTAGTTAATGTAAAATACTAATACAAATAGTTAAGGATGAAAGTGTTTTTGTACCTATAATTATTAGCATTTTTTAGAATATATAGGTGCAAGGGATTTGTAAGATTTAATTCATTCTAATAAAACATAAGGATACAAATCCTTTAGAGAGCACACTTGTGAGAGATCAAGAATTCACAAAGAATTCTTCTTTGTAATTTTGTTCTTTTCCTATTAAAGAGATTCTTCTTTAGTTTTGCATAGTATAAATTTCTACATTTGGGATAGTTTTTCACAGGAAACTGGTATCAGAGCTATGGCAACTGCAAAGTTTGATGTTGAAAAATTTACTAGCAAAAATAACTTCAACCAATGGTGGATGAAGATGCTCGCTCTCCTCACCCAACAAGAATGTGGGTTAGTTATCTTTTCTCCATAGACTTCTCCTAAAACTTCATCACCTAGTGATAACAAAGTACTTTGGTCAAAGCTTTAAAGTCGATACATGACGAAGTCTCTCCATAATTGTCTATGTCTAAAGAAACAATTATATACCATGCAAATACATGAGGGTGAGTCCATTCATAAACATATTGACAATTTCAACCAAATTGTTCTAAGTTTGAAAAATATTGAAGTTGAGGTGGATGAAGAGGACCAAATTGTTCAAAGCTTTTGAAAATTTTGTAGACACAATCATTTTGGATAAGAAATTCACTATCAATGGAGGAAGTGAAAACGACCTTACAATTTTGGTAATTAAAAAGGTGAATTTCTTATTCGTATGGTGGTAATAGCTCCAGTGAAGGTCTAATTGTAAGAGGAATGATGGAGGAAAGGAAGAACAGTTTCCAAAGAAGGCGGTCTAAGTCATGCAACAAAAATAAGAATAATAACAAATGTCATAATTGTCAAAGAGAAGGGCACTAGAGAAGAAACTACTTGGAGCTTAAGATAGATAAAGCAAGTACTTTGAATTTTGGTAGAGTAGTTGTGGCCTCAAAAGAATCAGATGGTGGAAATGTTCTCTTTGTCTCATTTAATGTCAATGATGATGACTAGATTCTTGATTCAACATGTACTTTCCATATGAAACCTAACAGGGATTGGCTTGTCACATTCCAAGAGGTTGAAGGTGGCAAAGTTTTGATGGGGAATGATGGTGCTTGAAGCATAGACAGTAAAGGTACAATGTAAATCAAAATGGTTGATGGTATTGTAAGAACATTAATCAATGTGAGGTATGTGCTCGAACTCCGCAAAAAATTAATTTATTTGAGCACTTTAGACTCTCTTGGTTGTTCATGTTGAGCTGAAGGTGGAGTCTTAAGAGTTTTCTAGTGGTGCCTTAACAATTATGAAGGGAAATCTGAAGAATGGACTGTATATATTGCAAGGCAGCACAGTGGTAGGTGCAATCGCAATTTCTTCAATATATGATCTTGACCAAACTAGTTTGTGACATTTGAGTTTAGGTCATATGAGTGAGTGTGGAATGGATTAACTTAGCAAGAGAGGCTTGCTTAGTGGACATCGAACTAGAAAGCTAAATTTTTGTGAGCATTATGTTTATGGAAAACAATGCAGAGTAAAATTTAGCATTGGGGTTCATAGAATGTGAGGGGCTCTTAATTATATCCATTCAGACTTGTAGGGTCCGTCAAGTGTTCCTTCTCATGGTGAAGCAAGGTACATGTTAATTTTCATTGATGACTATTCACGAAAAGTTCAGATTTATGTCTTGAAACAGAAGAGTGGGTATTCCTCAAGTTCAAGCAACGAAAATCTCTAGTGGAGAAACAGATGAAGAAGAAGGTCCAACAATTCAGGATAGATAATGGGTTGGAATTTTGTAATAAAAAGTTTGATGAGTCCTACGCAAATGAAGGAATAGCTCACCATAGAACCATGAGACATACACCACAACAAAATGCTGTAGCGGAATGAATGAATAGAACATTGCTTGAGAGAGCTCATTGCATGCTCTTAAATGTAGGCTTGCTTAAGCAATTTTGGGCAGAGGTAGTTAATATTGTGTGTTATTTGGTGAACAAATCTCCTTCTACAACTATTGATTGCAAGACCCCAAAGGAAATGTGGTTAGGCTCTACAACAATTTATTCAATTGTGTGTGTATTTGGGTGTCTAGCTTATGTTCATGTTAATGAACGGAAATTGGACCTAAGAAATGCATAATTTTGGGTTATCAAGATGAAGTAAAAAGGTAAGGTTGTGGGACCCTAAGGAATCAAAGCTCATGATCAATAGAGATGTGACCTTTGATGAGAAAGCCATACTTAACCTAAGACCACATAAGGACCATGATAATAATGATGAAGTTCATGGTGCTACCAAAAAGGTGGAGGTTGAAACAGGAGCTCTTAAACAAAACCTAGAGAAGGCACATAATGAGGGCACAATAATAGAGCCTGAATATGTATTGGTTAGAGATAGGCCAAAAAAAACAAACCAAAGCACTAGACAAGTATGGTGACTCTGTTGCTTTTGCACTTAGTATGGCAAAAAGCTTTGATGAAGAGGAACTCAGTTCATTCCATGAGGCAGTTAATTGTGATGAAGCATCACAATGGATTGGTTCCATGAAACATGAAAGAAGAGCTCAAATTCCTTCACAAGAATCATACTTGGGAGCTTGTTGAGAAATCAAATGCTCAGAAGATTGTGGGTTGCAAATGGATATTCAAGAAGAAGGATGAAATGAGGTTCAAAGCTAGACTTGTAGCAAAAGGCTTCACACAAAGACAAGATATTGACTTTAACAAAGTTTTTTCCTCTGTTGTGAAGCATACTTCCATTCATGTGCTTCTTGCTTTGATGTGTCTGCATGGCTTGGAGTTAGAACAACTAGGTGTGAAGATTGTCTTTCTCCATGGTGCAAGTACTAGAGGGTGGAGAGGGAGACATATTAGTGGGCAAGGGAGGTGGGGAGACTGGGTTGGAGTTTGAATTTAGAAATAAGGTGGTTTCAGGGTTGTTGTTGGAGGTGGATTCGACAATTTGGATGGGTGGGGAAAGTGGTTGTGAATAATGGATAGAGGATGCAGAAGTGAATTTGAATTTTGAACGGGTATTGTTTCAGTTGTTTGAAAGAATATTTTGTTAGGAGAATGAGAAAATATTTTCAACAAATGTGACATGTCTAGAAGTATATATTTTACCCGAATATTGATCATAACAAAGATAAGCACTTTGAGTTGTGTTATATCTGATGAATGTACATGGATGGGATTTGGATTGGAGTTTGTTTGAGGTATAGGGAGAAAGCCATGGAAAACAACAATGATGGAACCAATTATAAACACACTTAAAAACAACAAATTATATTAGCTTGGAGGAAGAAAAACAAAAGAATGCGGGATAGCAATTCTAAACTCAAAGCTGAATAGGAGTGACTATAATATGTCCTACTACATTTTTGGAAAAAATAATTCAAACATCACAAGCAAATAATTATGAAGTCAGTATGCTTTCAAAGTGTAAATATTTTTTATATGATATTTCATTTCTACCAAACATATATTAATAATGTTCATCTTTCAAGCTATAATTATGGGGTATATTAGCTTTGCATAAAGAATGAAAATTTCAAAATTAATAGGTGCAAAAGAGTATGGTTGTCTCCTAAAAAGTTTCCTTTACCAAAATATTAACAATTTAAGTGAGGTGATGATTAGATTCAAATTTTATTTTTCAATATTTAAAAGATAAAGTAATGATTTTTTTTAAAAAAATCAGATCCAATTCTTATTTTCTTATTCAAAATATCATAATGATAAATTTTATGTAATTGAAGAAATTATTATTTCGTATTTATCATATTACCATTATTTACCTAAGGTAATATAATTAGATTCAATTTTTATTTTTTGATATTAAAAAATAACTAATTAAAAAATCAAGCAATAAAAAAATCAGATCCAACTTTTACATAATTGAATTAATTATTTTTTTCTAATAATAAAAAATGTGTATACTACTACATCTCTATGTAATTATCATTAATGCATGGATGCTTTTTTGTGTAAAAATTTATGGGATATTTAATTTAATATCTAACTATCTCTAATTATTTTCAAATTCGAAATTATATCTGAAAATATTTGAGAATGAAATGGTCACAATATTAACAGATATACGAGACAAAAAAAAAAATAAAGAGATTGAGTCCTAATGATTGAATCTCTAATTATTTTTCCTTATTTATGATGTTTGTTGTCAACGACAAACTTGCATATGTCATATTGTCTCTGATAGATAATGAAGTAATCTGAATTTTAGTAATTTTGTGAAATGATCCAATTGATTGAAATGAGAATATTAAGATTTATTACAAATTTATTTTATATTGAATTGTTGATCAATCACAAAAGGGTAAGATTACATTAGTATATTATTGATAATAGTATTAACATTCTTGCAAGCAAATTGCACCACCATATATAAAATTTTAAAATGATGAGAATATATCCATAATCTCAAATATACTTCAAGCTAATTATTAAAAAAAATCTTAAGAAAGTGCAAGCATAAACCAATCATGTTAAAAAGTGCAAGCAGAAACCAATCATTTTAGAAAATGTATGCAACATTAAACTAAAACATTGATTGTTCTTGGTGAAATTACGAAAGCAATTTTGCTCTACAAATTTTATGTATAAGCTTGATTTTAAGGATATATGACAAATTTATATATATAAAAGTAGAAGTAAGGGTATTATTGTAATTTCAATTTAATTTTGTCGCTTTTTTTCCATAATCAGATTTTTAAATTGTAATCTATTTATAATTAATAATCTATTTTTTAGGGGATTAATATGATTTTTAAAACAATTTATAATTAATTTTAATTACAAATTATTTCTTCCTCTTTTAAAATATAAGAATGGTTAAATATTTAATTTCTCATAAATTGTTTCTTGTTTTCTATTTTATATTAAGTTTATTGTGTAGGGCTCTTAACAACTATAAATTAGTATCAGTGATCAAGGTTCTTTATTCGAAAGCCATATTGTCATTCGATCTCTTTAAGAGTTTTTACTAATTATAATTATAGTATGTAAAAATCATGATGCTGGAAATTGATACTGGTTTGTCCTCAACTATTGTTGTTTCAAAAGCAATTGTTGAGTGATGAATTGACTATTGTATATTCTATTTATGTTACACTAATTCATATGAGTATCTATATTAGGAAAAATCTATTTGGATATTTTTACTTTATAATATTTTTTTTTATATCAAAAAACTTTAAGATATTTATATTTAATTAAGATTTAATGTATAAAACTTTTAAATTTCATTTCATATCAAATTATTCTTATTTTTTTAATTTGATAGTATAAAAAATAAAAAATTTAAACTATTATATATTCTATTTATATACGTGAAAATAATTTTAGGGTTAATCAATTTTGGTAATCATTTTTTTTTATAATTATAGATTTCTAGAATTTAATAGAGTATTCCATATTACTTATATATGAAAAAGAAAGTATCCAACATAATTTATGA
>PYAF01003778.1:206335-218075 GCA_007407185.1 Glycine tomentella
TTGCAAATCAATGCGGATTTTCACTTGTTCAAGACTGGGATTGAGCCTAAATGGGAAGATCCAGAGTGTGCCAATGGAGGAAAGTGGTCTGTCACCAGCAACAGCGGCAGGAAGGCTAACCTTGATAACATGTGGCTTGAAACTGTAATTTCTTTTTTGTTTTACGCTGATTGGTTTTGTTTTCGTGTTTAGAGAATATCGGGAGAGATCTGTTGTTTATTTGTTATTGTGTTTCTGAATAGATGATGGCTTTGATTGGGGAGCAATTTGAGGATGCCGAGGACATATGTGGTGTTGTTGCGAGTGTGCGCCAGTGGCAGGACAAACTTTCGTTGTGGACAAAGACAGCGGCAAATGAGGCTGCCCAGGTTTGTTATTATCTTGTAAATGATACTTTGCAATTGAAATCTTATGTGATGTTGTCTGTTATCTTGTCTGTTTTTCCCATTGTAGAATCTAGATAATGAATGCCTTGAAACATTGAATAGAAGTTATGATTAGATTCAATACAATCTCACTTATCTTCAAATTATCAATCAACTTGTCCTATCCATATTACTTTTCATGTCTTACATGATCTCTTTTTAGGAATCGAAGTTCTAAAGAGTTGAAGATAATAAACTCATTGAAATGCATCAAATATTTAAATTACTTGTTACACTTTCATTGCTTACGTCTTGCTACTACAGTCCACAATGTATTGTTTGCTTATAAAAAGAAGAATCTTAAGCATATTGTTTTCCTTTCCTTTTCCATAGGAATATTTTGTCATTGTAGTCCCATTGCAAGGCATGAAAAGTAATAATGTAGATAAGCACAACTCTACAATATTTTTTCATGTCCTTGTGTATTTTTCTCAAAGTAGTTAATGGAAGACTGTGGCATGAAGTGGTCACCCAAAAAATGCTACAGCGGCGTAGCTAATTGTGAAATGGCTACTACACTGAAGAAAGCGATGCTGATGCTATGTAAAAACTGAATAGAATTTGTAATGCACATCATTGATACTAAAAAACTAAGACACATGTAAATTATCAACACTCTTCTCTGGTTTCTGGTTTCAGCACTTTTGTGTGATCCTGTCTCAAACACATAATTGCCACTATTTTGGCTATAAATATCCCCTTTACCATAAGTCACTATTGCTTATATTTGGAATTTGAGCCTTTGGTTTCATCACTACTTCATGATCTTGTCCCCTATATGGATTGTGGAGGTTGAACTTGAAGGGCTTGAAAGACTTCTTGATACTTATCTAAAACACTCTGTATGGATGCTGCTGCCACTTCAATCTCTCTCGTAGATTGATCAGCAATATGATTGAGCTCAAAATTGAATCCCTGTAATGAACCTGCATGCTCCCTTAACGAGCTTGATGGATGCAAGGTTTTTATTAATTCAGGTTCTGCCTTGAGCACTCTCATCTGACCATTCAACTTCAATGTCAAATCATCGAAATTAGCTATCTCTCCCAGCCAGTCAACCATTCTCACCTGAGGAATATGTCTGCTCCCCTGAAACCAAATAAGTTTTCCTGAATTACAATATCCTGTACCTTCAATGTCACTCCTTCACTCATTCGCCTGTAACTTATTTTATGTCCAGCACCTTCCACAACAGAATCTGAAGGGATTTCTGTCACCTGTAACTTGAGCCTTGACACCATTTCAGTAGAAATAAAGTTGTAAATTGCCCTGCAATTGCACAGCCTATTCATGTGTGAAGTTTGCTGGGAGAATCTTGCTTCCAATCTTGCATCCAGTCCCTTTTGGAACTGACTCCAGTTCATCGCCACCCTCTCCAAAGCTTCCACTCAGGAGACCGTCCTTGTACTTCCCATTAAATGTGCCACTCCCCACCCACAAGTCCTGTATTCAAGATCTCTTATGTCAGTTGATAGAAGTGGATCAGGGTATTATGGAAAGAAAAGAGAAAGAATGAAACAGTGTGTGTATTCACTGGTGACGAGAGAATTGATCCATGGTCAGTGGTCTGTAACTTTTGAAAAGGTGTGCTCTTAAATTGGAAATAGGTGAATTTGAGGAGTGAAAATGGCAGAAACAAATAGGGTGTGCATGATATGAGTGAAAAATTGTTGTAAATGATCAACTAAGAATTCTTGTACAGCTTTATACTTTTACCAGGATCTATAATTTCTTACATTGTACTAAAGTATGTCAGTTTTCTAATGCTGATATTTTATACATAACTCCAACACTTCCTTTTGTAAAAAAACTCCTGCATTGTTTTTTGTAACAGTTTTTTACATCTGTTAATGTTATTTGGACACTGATTCATCTTGAATATGTAAATGTATCATATTTATATTGTTGGGATCCAGAATTGTAATTGCGTAGTGCAATAATATTCCTTACGAAAAAGTCATGTATATATTTTTTGACTCATCCAAAACTCAGCATGACATGTGATTTGAGCCATTTTGTCATGAATTTATTTTGCAGATGAGCATTGGAAGGAAGTGGAAGGAAATCATTGATGTTAATGACAAGATAACATATAACTTTCATGTAAACTTGTGCTCATAAATTTTGATTGACTAGTGTAATGCATAAAAATATCTATGATTCTTACATCTCTATTTGTTGCAGGATGATTCTAGAACCAAAGGAGCATCAAAGGGTCGATACACCGTATAAACACCTCTTGAGCATCTTCTTGCACTTGTGCTGGGCTGCTGGCAAAGCTGTAGTATTTGATATCTTCATCATGTGCCATATGTACTAAAGGACATACTACTACTTTGGTGGATGGGTTAGTTTTATTTTTGTTCACTCATTCCACTTTTGGGTGTTGATGCTATCATACTCTTCTCATTTTTGAAATGGTCTGTCAAATTTTTCTTCAGAGTTCATTTGTAGTTTTTTTTTTTCACATTCTAAAAGCTTTAAATTTTGAATATGTCGACATAAGTTTAGCTCGAGTTTGATGAGTTAATTATAACTGTGATTGAACCTACATTGTTCTGTTGAGTGTATGACCCTGAGCTAAAATTAAGATGAACTCAAGCTTCAACTAGTTGAGTATTCTGTTGTTGATGTGGAAATACATGAAAACGAAGTATATGGTATGGTGATGAGAAATGGTTAGGGAGATAATATAAACCTAACAGGGACAGATGGCCGTGTGTTCGTGTTTTCATTAATTTTTTTTTTAAAATAAAGCTTTAATTTAGTTCTACAAAGGTTCTTTATAAATTTTGATAACTAATTTAGTTTTTCAAAGCTTTACTATGTCTCCAAATTAGTTTCTCCAAAAAGAACACCAGGAGTAAATAATAAGAATAAAATATGTTTGTATTCCTTGTACTTATAGTTAAAAATTGTCAAAGTTTCCATACTTGATAAATTTGGTCTTTGAATTTTAGAAAGAAAAAAGTGGTTTTTGTCCCTCATTATAGGTTTTCACCATGAAGAGAGATGAAAATCACTTTGTAAAGTTTAGGAATCACTTTTTGTAAAGTTTAGGAAATCAGGTTAATTATTTAAGAGATTAATTTAGGAAATGAAATTTTGGAAAGATTAATGTGGTAACATGTAATTTTGAAAATGTTGAAATATATATTTTTCCTATAAAATTATCATAATTTTGAAATTAGTCTATGCAAGAAATTATCTCTTTTTTAATCCTGTAAAATGATAATGTCTTTTTGGCTCGAAGATTGGTCCAGTTATAATCCAACCTAAGCGTAAGAAGATTGCGTCTTAAGGAGTGGACACCTGTCCTGCGCCTCTCCATACGATTCCAAACCTCCTTTTCCCTGTATCTCGGTCATTCACCAACCCTCGCACAAAACTCGACCATCTCAACTTAGTGCAACTTGTTCTCTCCCTCACACTCACCAACCTTCTTTGATCTCTTCCCTAGAGAGAGATCTAGAATTTCCTCTTCTCCTTCTTCTATTTGCACTGCGTGTCTGAGTTGCCATCATGGAATTCTCGGCTGCCATGTCCACGCTCGTCCCACTTCCTCTCCTCCGTAGTTGGCGCCTGGGAGAAGTAGGTTTGCCACTCCGCCACCCCTTGCTGTCCTAATGGCTTCACCGTCTTCATCATCGGTACCCACTGCTCAAAAAGCACGGTGACGGCATGCTGGGCCTAGACAACTTCAATAGCTACTATGACCCCTGCCTGAAATATGCCCGTTAAACATTGCTCTTTGCCTTCCATCACCCTTGCCATTTCCCTTCCCAATGTTTGTTTCTTTCCCTGCATCCATTTGTCATTCGCTTGGATCTGTTTCTTCCCTTTTCGTTTTC
Source organism: Glycine tomentella (assembly GCA_007407185.1). Taxonomy (NCBI): domain Eukaryota; kingdom Viridiplantae; phylum Streptophyta; class Magnoliopsida; order Fabales; family Fabaceae; genus Glycine; species Glycine tomentella. The sequence continues at coordinate 210,612 of PYAF01003778.1, forward strand.
AATTTTCGCCTTTCAATTTTGGCTTTTTCTCCAATTTGAAGGGGGTGTTCTTCGTTTTTGTTTTTTGTTGTTGGGTAGCTGGATTTCAATTCAGTCGTTGTTGGATTTCGATTTATTTCACCGGGTGTGAGAAATTTTTGATTTTTTTCTTCTTTTTGCTAGCTTTTTAAGTGCATGTGGCTTGGATTTCTGGTTTATTTGATGTTTCTTTAGGTTTTGTTCAATCTCTGGGTCGTTTATAATGGAGCGATTTGGGTGTTGTTTATGTCTGAATGTGTTTTCTTGTTTCATTTTGAAGTGAAGAACGATTTTGATTGGTTTAAATGGCTACATCATGCGTCATTGTGTCCAGGTGATCTGGAGCTTTTGGAGGAGCTTCAGTGGTTATGGTGTTTGATGGTGGTGGGTGGCACGGTCCTGTTAGGAAAGAGTTTTTTTGCATTTTTTCTTTTATTTTTTATTGTGATTTGTGACGATTTTTATTCTTAAAAAAATGTGTTTTGATTAGAAATTACATTTTAATTTGGAATCACCCAATTCTTACTCTAAACCAAAAAATATCACATTAACACTTTATAGGAGCGAAAACAAATAGGGACTAAATCCAAATTTTTGTAATTTTACCAATACAAAAAATATATGTTAACCTTTATTTTAAATTAATTGCACATACACTTTTTTTAATTTATAAATACTTGTCCATGAGTGTGTGGCGTTTTGCCTGTAGTTCAAAATCATTTTCAAATAATCTTTGGTATGGACTTGTTATTGACCTGATTCAGGACTTTGAAATTTTTGGTAATTGAGGATCATTTATACAACTAGAAGAATAAGCCATGTGATGCACGGGTGAATTGTGGAAGGAGTAATTTTTTGCATGTATAAAAAATTATTAACAATTTTATTAATTTTTTATATGGCTAAAAAATATAAAATCAGCTAAACTTTTCACAAGGAACTCAATTTACTATAATAGAAAAATAACATATTACTTTGATATGAATTCATTAATAAGATACTTAGAAGACAATTAAATGTACTTATTTTCTAGTATAGCTATAAACTTTAATTTGACAAATTTTTGCATTCTTAAATGAAGTTTTCATTGATGAATTAAATTACATACAAAAAATCCTTAGAATTTTAAAAGCCTTTATAGGAATCTAATGATTTTTAAGATTTTTTTAAAAACTTTTAGGATTAAGATTTTGTAATTCAGATTTTAATGGATTTATAACATGAATTTATAAGATTTAAAATGACTTTATAGATTTCTAGGATTTTTAATGTTTTTATAAATTTTTAGAAAACATTCAAAATTATAAAAAGTGAATGAAAAAGATAAAAAGAAGTAAAATCAATAAAAAAATGAATTTTTTAATAGCTAGTTGAATATAACTTCGTCTTCTTCAACGTAGAAAATCGTTACAAATTAAACCAATAAAGCGTTTTTTTATAATGCAAAAACTCAAACACAAGGTGTGCAAGAGATGGATTTACAAATTTCATCCAAAAAGCAACGTAGAAAATCGTTTCAAATTGGGTAAGTGTTTGTCTTATTCAATATTCCTAACAGATTCAGAAAGAAAACTTGCAAACTCAAAACCACTTTCAGCAATAACGTCCCGATCTCAGTGATGCACATGCATCTAATTCAACTTTTATTACTTACAGTTAAAAAATTCTCAGGGCTATTTAGGGGTTTGGATTCTTTCATGTTAACACCAATTGATCTCCCTCTTTTATTATAGTCAAACAATGAAATTTTCAAAGCTGTGATGGAAGAAAGGAAAACTTGGCAATCGAAAAAAAAAAGGAAAAAAGAAAGAAAGTTTTGAAAAATTTAAGGATTTGGATGAGATTGATTAATGAGTGTGATATTTCTATTTTCTATTTAAAAAGTCTCATAAAATTTATTAAAATCTATCCTAAAAAATAATTCATTAAAATTTATATTTTTTAATATTACGAGACCTTTTTTAATTAAATATCAACTAATTTTATTACATACCTTAATAAATTCTAATTGTTTTGATAGAATATAACTTATTTTTATAATTTAAAAATCTTGATTGAATAACACAAAATTCTTTCATTAAATTCTTTTTAAAATCCTTTTAAATTCTAATTAAATACACCCCCTAAATCCACTTTTACAAATTATTCAACCTTTATCCCTGATGCTCTCTTCTCATTTTTGGAGAAGCCGTTAATTTTCTATCGTGATTACCTTCCTGCCTACACTCTCAATTGTGTTTGGTTTGTTTATATTGCTTGTTATAAATGTGGTTTTTTTTTTATTTATTTGGGTTTGACACCTGAAAATTTTAATTTTAAAAAACCATCGCAGTGGGAAACAGCGTGACAAAAATCTGGGTAAGCCAAGCATCCTCCCCTTATCGAAAATACCCTTCCAATGTCCCTATCCAACAAAAAGTTTCCTCCATATGTTCACTTTCGAGGTTCCCTTTGTGAACTCCTCTCCATCTTCTCCCACTGCTGCACCCACTGGGTTTCTTGTTCTTGAACCTTTTTTCAGACATTGTAGACACCAACCTCTCCCACATCTATTACAGGTTAACCATGTCTAGACCTTGCTGGGAAAATCTTGCTTCAATAAATGAGGATAAACTAATCTCCGTGAATTATAGTATGATCTGGCCAAGGAAAAAGTAATAAACAGAGCTTTTTCTTCCAGGCTGGTCATGGCTACTCCTAGCTAGCTACTATTCCCCTATGGATTCGGTCTCCAGTTGTAGATTATGGGGATTGAGTTTTTGTGCACCTGTAACTCATGTGGCAGCCAACACAAGTATTTCTCATTGACGCCTATTAATGGCACTTGCAAGATTTAATTCCCTTTCTTACTTTATGTTTTGACAGTGTGTGGCGTAGTTTACCACTTGAGAATGTGAAATGTTTCTGCTTATTTCAGCTCTCTCTGTTTTTCTTTTTGTCCCATGCCAGTCTCTGTTCTAGTATGGTGGAATCAACAATACTTGATTAACTTTTGTGTCTGATAAGATGCTACAATCATAAGCTTGTGGGATCATCATTGTTTTGTAGTGTCTGATTACCCTATTCTAAATGTATTCATATCATCCAAAATTTGTTTGTAAACTTTATGTAAAAAGTATTTTATGAACTTTTGTTGAAAATGGTTAAACCAAACAGATTTTCAATATTTTCATTTTTTGAAAACTGAGAACAGGAAGTCAAACCAATCAAGTTTTCTAAATCTTAAAAATTTGAAAATGAAAACTATTTTTAGAAAATAAAAACTTGAAATGCAAATAGGAAATATTTTCTCAAACCAAAATAAAGGCCCAAAATGTGCTGGAAACAAATAAATGTGACTTCAAATATAGCTTTCTACTTATACCAGGATTTATGGTTTCTTACATAAGAATGTCAGTTTCTAATGCTGATATTTTATGCATAACTCCAACATTTCCTTTTGTAAGAGACCTTCTACATTCTTTTATGTAACAACAGCTTTTTACATTTTAAATATACATCTGTCGATAATATTTGGTGACTGTTTCATCTTGAATTCGTAAATGTATTATATTTATATCTTCTAAGTTCCAGAATCATAATGGTGTTATTCAAAGCAAGTACAACATTCCTTGCCATAAGTCATGTATATTTTCTTACTCATCCATGACTCACCATGACATTTGATGCCATTTTGTGTTTGCAGATGAGTATTGGAGGGAAGTGTTAGATTTTTATATACAATGATCTAATCATTTTCACAAATAATATTAGATCAATGCAGAATAAAATAGAATATAAATACCTTCCGTTATTGCTTCTTGAATTGGGTTTTAATACTGTAATGTGAAGTGATTTCTTGAGTCTTCCAAACTCTTCTCTCAATTTGCACTAGATGGTGGAGGTGTTCGCGGTCTGGATTGGATCGGTTTTGAAGTAAAAAATCATCCGATCCAATCCCTTCGGTTTGGTCATTTGATCATCCATTCGGTTTGATTTTTTTTTTCAAATCCGATCCAATCCAATCCAATTTTTTTCCGGTTTCGATTGGATTGGTTTTCTTTCGGTTTTTTAAAATGTCTAAAAATAAAACTTAGAGACTTATTTTTATCAAAATAAGGAGTATCTAGCATAAACAAACACATTCATTGGACAAAAGCAAACACCATTTTCTAATTTTTATTGGACAAACACGTTCATTAAACAAAATAAAGAACAATGAAACCTTATTGCAAACATGTTCATTGGACAAAAACAAACACAATTTTCTAATTTTCAAATTGAACTCATAACTTAAATGTAAAACTAAAAAGCCTAAGTAGGTAATTGGATCGGTTTTTACCAGCCAATCCGAAAACCGATCCAATCCGGTGAAAATTTTTGGTTTTTTTTTCGGTTTTCGGTTTTTTCGGTTATCGGTTTTTCGGTTCGGTCACCGCGGTTTGAGTCGGTTTGGATCGGTTGATGAATACCCCTAGATGGTGTATATGCACTTATATGTGAGTGAGTTCAGGGACCCCAGAAATTGAAGACACACCTATATATAGACCTTTTCCATCAAAGGTGGTTTTGTGTGTATGGTTAGAATGAGAAGTTAACAGCGGTTGTGATAAGGGGTAGTTAACCATAGGAATAGTTAACCAATTAAGGTTGGTTACAAAATGAAACCAACATTCTTCCACTTGGTTCACATATCCCATCATTTACATAATGAGAAATAAAATACATGAATCATGGCGATAGGTCCTCTAATGTAAGTGAGTATTATCTTTCATGTATAACATTGCATTATATTTCTCAAGCCCATATAACTTAATGAATAAACCCAACGTTTATTCTAGGTCCAAACTTTATTGATGTTTCTTAAAATTAATAACTTTAGATGCACATAATCTGAATGAAAACATCACAATAGAGTTTTATTTAAACAATATCGTTATTACATGAAAATTACATAAAGGAACCAAGTCCCATTCTATCTATATGATTCTTAAATTTAAATGGTGGCATGCTCTTAGTTAAAGGATCAACAATCATTAATTTAGTGTTAATGTGCTCAATAACCACTGTTTTATCCTTGACACGTTCTCTTATGGCTAGATACTTAATGTCGATATGCTTATTTCGACTACCACTTTTGTTGTTCTTAGCCATAAAAACAGCAGTTGAATTATCACAATATATCCTCAATGGCCTAGAAATAGAATTCATGACTCTAAGCCTAAAAATGAAACTCCTTATCCATACACCATGTAAGGTAGCCTCAAAAAAAGAAACGAACTCAGCCTCCATAGTGGAAGTAGCAGCCAAAGTCTGCTTGACACTTCTCCAAGAGACAACTTCGCTGGCTAGCATAAATACATATCCTGAAGTGGATTTTCTCGAATCAATGCAATCAACGTAGTCTGAATCAGAGTAGCCAATTACTTCCAAATTGTCAGTCCGTCTATACGTAAGCATGTAATCTTTAGTCCCTTGAAGGTATCTCATCACTTTCTTTGTAGCTTTCCAGTGGTCTAAACCTAGATTACTTTGATATCTCCCTAGTACTCCAACAACAAAAGCAATATCAAGTCTTGTGCAGACCTGAGCATACATAATGCTTCCAACAGCTGAAGCATAATGAATGTTCTTCATTTGTTCCCTCTCGAGATCATTCTTGGGGCACTGACTTAAATCAAGCTTATCACCCTTCACAATAGGAGCTACACTTGGTGAACAATCACTCATCTCGAATCTTTCCAAAAATTTATTGATATAGGTCTCTTGAGATAAACCAAGAATACCTCGTATTCTATCTCTATGGATCTTAATGCTAATAGCATATGAGACATCACCCATATACCTTCATATCAAAATTTTTGGAGAGAAATTGTTTCACCTCATATAACAAACCCTTATCATTGGTTGCAAGTAAAATGTCATCCACATATAGAATAAGAAAACAAATTTTGCTCCCATTGACCTTCTGGTATATACATTGATCCATAATATATTCCACAAAACCAAATGAGGAAATAACATCATGAAATTTTAAATACCATTGACGGGAGGCTTAATTTATTCCATATATAGACTTCTTAAGCTTACACACCAATTTCTCATTGTCACTAGAGAAAAATCCTTCTGGTTATTTCATATAAACCTCTTCCTCTAGATTTCCATTGAGAAAAACTGTTTTCACATCCATTTGTTGCAACTCTAAGTCAAAATGTGCAACCAATGCTAGGATGATACGGAGGGAATCTTTCTTCGACACAGGAGAAAATGTCTCCTTATAATCGATCCCTTCCTTTTGATTAAATCCTTTGGCTACGAGTCTTGCTTTATATCTCTCAATGTTGCCTAATGAGTCTTTCTTTGTCTTAAAAACCCATTTACATCCAATGGCTTTTGCACCATCAGGCAACTGAACAAGATCCCAAACTCTATTTGATGCCATAGAATTCATCTCATCATGCATAGCATCATACCATAAATTTGATTCTTTACAATTCATGGCTTGTGAAAACGTTTCAGGATCATTTGCAACTCCTATATTATAATTAGACTCTTGCAAATACACAACATAATCACTAGGTATCACTGATTTCCTTACTCTAGTAGATTTTCGTAATATTGAGACATCAGCTTCTTCAGCTGGTTGGTCAAAAATTTCTTCATGTTCCTCATGAACAGCTTGATCTACTAGATCATCAGCAGGTTGTGGATCCTATATGATTGGTTGTATAACACCCGGTTGAACTAGAGGGGTATTTTGGACAACAACCAGTCTCACGTTCGAAGTGGATGGTTGAGCAACTGAATAATCCTTCTCAGAAACAAAATTTTTGTATTGATTGCTCCCACCTATCAAGTCATTCTCAAGAAATTTAGCATTTCTTGATTCCACAATCCTAGTGTTGTGAGATGGACAGTAAAATCTATATCCCTTAGACTTTTCAGCATATCCAATGAAATGCCCACTAATAGTCCTCGGGTCAAGATTTTTTCTTGTGGGTTATAAATTCTTACTTCAGACTGGCATCCCCAAACGCGTACATGTCCTAAACTCAGTTTCCAACCTTTAAATAACTCAAATGGCATTTTTGGAACAGCCTTAGTTGGAAATTGATTTAATATGTACATTGCCGTCTTAAGTGCCTCTTTCCACAAGAACTTAGGAAACTTGGAACTACTGAGCATACTTCGCACCATATCCAATAATGTTCGGTTTCTTCTTTCTGCTACACCATTCTGATTCGAAGAACCAAGCATAGTGTATTGGACAACAATCCCATGCTCTTCAAGAAACCTCGCAAATGGACCAGGTGCTTGTCCATCTTCAGTGTATCTACCATAGTATTCTCCACCTCTATCCGATCTCACGATCTTAATTTGCTTACCGCATTGATTCTCTACCTCAGACTTAAATACCTTAAAGGCATCTAAGGCTTCATACTTATTATTAAGCATGTAGAGATACAT
>PYAF01003778.1:249332-268884 GCA_007407185.1 Glycine tomentella
GGTGAATAGTGACCCATTGGTGATAGAGCTAGAATTAGCTCTGGGTCCAGTTGTGAGATGTGTTTAGAATGATGAGAGGAGGAAGGGTTAGCTTTCAGTCTGTGATTTGGTGAATGTTGGTTTCGGCTCTAGGTTGTGCATGTGTGACTTGGATTGAGTCACTTGATTTGAGACATGCAAGAGCCTTAGTGATGGGCTTGAGGTGCCTGATAGGCCATGGAGACGGTGTCTGGTGAGATAGACCATCCAAGCCCTGAGGAACCCAGAGGAGTTGGGTGTTAGAGCTTTGAGCTCTCTGTGAATGGCTTGGGTTGAGTCCAGAGGGACTCTGAGGCCATGGATGGATCTGTGATAGACCACTGAGGATCTACAGAAAGGCTTGTAGAGGATGAGTGTAAGGACCCTCATTCTTGGCGCCTAACCCCGCGCTGTCGCGCGGGGATTCGAATCAAAAAACCCTGTGGAGGGTGCGGCACGGATGGCGCCAGACCCACTGGGATGTGGCGCTGGGAGCGCCAGGATGGCGCCAAGAGCGCCAAGTTCTCTGGAAACTGGCGCTAAGGGCGCCAAATCCACGCTGATGGCGCCGTGATCTCTGGAAGGTGGCGCTAAGGGCGCCAGGGCGGCGCTGGTCGCGCCAGGTTCTCTGGAGTTCCACGCTAGGAGCGCCAGAGTTGGCGCCAGGTTCACGTCACAACTTGAAGCTACATCTAGTTTCTTCTAATCAACACTAGATCAGAGTTTCACTATTATAAAATTTATGTTCTTACATGCAATTACAACATATCCCTTTATCAACCCCTAGATAAAGAATAGAAATCTAAAACTCTATTAGATTCTAAGAGACAAAGAACCAGAGAATACTACTCTGTTCTTTACACTAGAGAACTCTTTTCTAGATACAAGCAAGAACCCACTTTATAATAACAAATATACACAGAAATTCAAAACCAAAATTACACAGAAAGATTAAGGAGAGAGACAACCTAATGATCCAATGAATGAAATGCACATGAATTACCAAATCAAGTTGAGAAGAAAACTAACTTAGAACATGCTTTTCCTTAATCTTGAAAAGAATCTTGCACAAGAATCATTCAAAGACCCATTGATGTTTTGAATGAAGCAAGAAGTAAAAACACTGAGAAAATCACTTAGGAATTGCTTAGAAGGCTTGTGTATACTCAAAAATACGAATGGTCAGGTTCTTAAACAAGCCAAGCCTTCAATCCTATTTATAACAAAATTTATAACTAACTGTAATCGATTAAACGCGCCTGATAATCGATTAAAAAGCTTATGTAATCGATTAAAATAACCATGTAATCGATTAAATCGTTCAAGAATGTTTTTGGATTTTTCTAACGAGCAAAATAATCGATTATGCCTAGCTATAATCGATTAAAACAGAAAGTCTCGGGATAACAAAATACACTATGTAATCGATTACAATATTTGGTAATCGATTAAAGCATAAGACTTATATTTTCAAAGTGAACGTGTAATTGGTTACAATCTTTGGTAATCGATTAAGACAGGAAAGTGATTTTTCTCAAATAGCCTAAGTAATCGATTATAATGTGTGGTAATCGACTATCACAACAAGGCTTAAAATTCATGATTAACTATGTAATCGATTACAACACTTAAGTAATCGATTAAAATCATTAACAAAGCTGTTTTGTTGTAAACAAAGGCCAAATAATAAATTATTCTGATGGGTAATCGATTACAATGTTCATAAAGATTTTCCAGATTGAACGAAGAACATAATAATCATTTATCTCAGTAAAGTAATCAATTAAACCTGTGAAAATAACATTTTTTCAAAAACCTTTCAATCAGATTAAAATCTTAACCAAATTATAAAAGCTTTGTTATTTTTATGAAAACCATTTAGGTTAATGAATGAATGAATGAATGCAAAGCATGGATCATCAGGTTAGCCTTTCTCTTTCACTTGAATCAATTACAACACTTCAAGGCATCCAAGCATGTTGAAAGCTCAAAACCAATCTTGAATTAAATCATTTTTAATCTTCATAATGCTCCCCCTATATCCAACAGGAGAGTGGGACAATGTGATGGATATTAGGGATGTGTTGGTGCAATCTCCTAATGAACAACTGTATGAGTAATGCTTCAAAAGCTTTGCAAACATATGGTCACATAATCTTGTGTTTCTTGAGTATATATGTATAAGATACTTGGTTAAAACCTCATAAGGAAAAGTTTGTAACCGCATGGACTAATTGGGCGATGCATCTTAGGGATACAACAACTAATAGGTACATTCATATAATTGCTTAGTTGTTTTCACATTCGTTATTTATAATATTAAATTTTTGTTAACTTTACAATTTCTTGCATGACAGGGTTGAAGGCACACATGCAAGATTAAAGGGGTTATTTTGTGATAGCATGAGGGATTTTTGTAGTTGTTGGGATGCAATGAATAACATGCTTATAAAGAAACATACTGAGATTAACACTTCATTTAATAAAAGCATAGACATAGTAGAGCTCATGTTTAATACTCATTTACAAGAAGGTACGAGGCTTTGTATCAACACAAGCATAAAATCTTATCTTTGATGAGTTTAAACATCCTGCCACTGTTGGTATTGACAATTTTGCTTATGGCTATTCACTTAGTGTTAGATACAGGGTGAGCTTGAAAAGATCAAGATGCTGAGGGTCTTAGGCATGAATATGTTTTAGTTTTTGTGTGTCATTCAATTGAAGACATATGTAATCTTTAGATGTCTAAGTAAGTCATGCTGTGATTCATTGCATTGCATAAACATCATTCATAAGTTTTTGAATTCATGTTTTCATAAAAGCATAAGTCTTATTGAAAAAGCTTTTCTGAAACAAATGGTTTACATGATTGCATAAAAACCAAAATGTTCAAATTTTAAGGTTTTGGAAAAACATTTTTTCTCTGCTTTAATCGATCACCAACTTGTGATAATATATTACTTAAGCTTTCAAGAACACTTTAATCGATTAACAATAGAATGATAATCAATTACACTTCACAAAGTCACAGAAATGTCTTCCTGTGTTAATCGATTACGATTTTGTGGTAATTGATTACTTGACATGTTTTTGGAAACAAGATTGTCTGTGATAATCGATTACATGACGATTTAATCTATTACTTTGTTCATATATTTTTTCCAGAAAGCTCAAGAACACTTTAATCGATTGAATGTGTTAATAATCGATTACATAAGTAAAATTAATCGATTATATTAGCGTTTTAATTTATTACTGACAGTTACAATAATTTCTATAAATAGTTGTTGGATGTTTCAATTGAAATACAACATTACACAACGAAAATTTCATAGATTTTCAAAAGCTTTCTTAATTGAGAAGAGATACTTTAAGCCATTGAGCTCACAAATTCTAATTCTTCATGTTACTTTGAAAGATTTCTTTTTGGACAAAATTCTAAAGAAGTTCTTGGAGAGAAGGCACTGAATTTGTTTTCATTCAACCTTGGTTCAAGATAAGTAATTATTTGCATTCATCAACATTGGATCATTAGGTTGTCTCTCTCCATTCAAACTTTGTTTGTAATTCATTTTAGAATTTCAGTTTGTTTATAACTATTACAATTAGTTTCTAAGAGCTTTATTACTATAGGTGTTCCTAAGGGATAAGAGTAGAGGTGGGTGATCTCTATGTCTTGGATCATGGAGATTCTAAGGTGTTAGAAGTCTCGTTCTTAATCTAGGTCGGATTAAAAGTAATTATATAAAAAGCTTGTAAGAATATTTTTGTTATTAGTGGAACTCTAACCATTGTGGTTGAAAGAACTGGATGTAACTTCTCAAGGTGAGAAGTGAACTAGTATAAACCATTGTGTTGACTACTTCCTTTAATTTTTTCTTGTTGTCTTAATCTGTGATTCTTTGGTACTATCTTTCTTATTCAACAAGTGAAAGTTTTGTGATTATTTTCATGAGTTGAGTGATTTGATTGGTTGGAGCATTCTTGGTTCAATTGTGATACGATCTTGATTACTTTGATTCTTTAAAGATTTTTTTTAAAAAGACCAAGTTTTAACCAATTCACCCCCTCTTAGTTATTGTGTGTTCATACTATTTTCAATTGGTATCAAGAGAAGGTTCTTGAGTGTTATTCAAGATCACTATCTTTTTTCAAAGAAAATGAATACCACACAAATTACCTTCAAAGAGGGTGTCCTCCTCAATCGTCCTCCGATGTTTGAAGGAGAGCATTTTAGTTTTTGGAAAAACAAAATGCATATATTCATCCAATCAAATGACCTGGTGCATGGAATGCAATAAAAAAAGGTCCTTTGATTCCAGTCAAAACTGTTAATAATGAAATGATTTCCAAAGAATGAGATGAGATGACAGATGCAGAAAAGATAGTAGTTCAATACAATTTTAAAGCAAAAAATATGATAACCTCTGCATTATCATCTGATGAATTTTTCGGGATTGTTAGATATAAGAGTGGTAAGAAGATGTAGGAAATTTTAGAAATTATTCACGAAGGTACAAATGAAGTTAGAAGATCAAGGAAGCACAGTTTGATTCATGAGTATGAGATGTTCAAGATGAACACAACTGAAAACATATCTCAACTTCAAACAAGATTCACCTCACATTGTAAATCATATTCTTGGTCTTGGAAAGACATTTGATGTTGAAGAATTAAACATCAAGATCTTGAAATGCCTAACAAGAACATGGCAACCAAAGGTTACAACAATCAAGGAGTCTAAAGATCTATCAAAGATGTTCATGGTTGCACTATTTGGTAAGCTACTTGAGTATGAATTAGAAATGTCTCAATTGACACATGCAGAAGATGCAGACAAGAAACAAAACTATTAATTTTTTTGTTGACTTTACAATTCCTTGCGTGACAGGGTTGAAGGCACACATGCAAGATTGAAGGGGTTATTTTGTGATATCATGGGAGATTTTTGTAGTTGTTGAGATGCAATGTATAACTTGCTTATAAAGCAACATACTGAGATTAATGCTTCATTTAATAAAAGCATCAACATAGTTGAGCTCATGTTTGATACTCATTTACAAGAAGGTATGGGGCTTTATATCAACACAAGCACAAAATCTTATCTTTGATGAGTTTAAATATCTTGCCATCATTGGTATTGACAATTTTTCTTGTGGCTACTCACTTAGGTTATTGTGTGTGTTCATATTGTTTTCACTTAGAACTACTCATGTTTTAACTGAGTACTCGTGAACTTGCTAGATATAAGAATATGTTTGGCTCAATACCCTTGAGGTGCATTCATGTGTATTGAAATATTTATCTATTAGACGTTTGCGAAAAAATCACAATGAAGACTAATGTCCGTGAACTTGCATTTTTGGACACCACTTCAATGTGTCCTAATTCAAAGAAAGTAAAAAAAACAAAGAGTGCACAAAGTCTGTGAAAACTACTAAACACACACCTCAATGTGGGAGCAAGTCAATGCAATGGACATAGTGGTAGAGAGTTCAAGAACACTTAGTGTGGTTCGCAAAGTTGTCTGTGACAATAAGCATAACTAAATGATGCCTTATGTGGATGAATTTCTTGATGAGTCGCAACAATTTATCCTTAAAAATTATTTATGTAAGACCAAATGAAAATTGTGGTTAAAGGTAGTTGTAGCTTTGCTAGGTATGGATGAGGAATCCTGAGCTCTAATTCGTAAAGACTTGATTCGGGAACTTCAAACATGAGACTCTCTTTATTGTGGGCTCTTTGGCACAGAAGAAAGACTGCTTAAATTAATCACCTCTTTGTATGTTGGAAGTGGCTGAATAACACCTAGTGAGAAGTGGATGACCATTCCCAACATGGGTTATGTGATTGCTAGTTGGTATAATATTGTATTGATCCACTTATCTAGGCTTCAAAGTTGGACTTTCTTGTTGCTTAGGAGTTGGGCACCTTCTGTTACACAATAGAAGTTATTGCTATTGGTTTTGTTAATAAAAATCACTTTGTATAGGTATAAATGATATACTTAAAATCAACATTTAGTATTGAAAGCATGTAAAGTTGTTCACTAACTTTATCCTTTTTTAATCATTATTTAGCTTTTTTAAAAAGGATGATTGTCCTTTACCTCCTATTGCACCATAATGGACAACATGTTTCACCATTGAAGTTAGTTCATGACAAAGACTGTACCTACAACACATATAACAATTCAACACTAACTTTTCATTCAACTAGAGGATCTCAATATCTAATAGACATTACTAGGAATTCATTTTAGTTCATTACTCTTGTATTAATTACTATTATTGTTTTATATGTTTATGTTATGAGTATTGATTTTAGTCCTCTAATGTTGACTACAAAGCTTGTCAATTGTTGCACATTTTGGCCATTTTTGTTGTATTATGATTCATATGATTTTTTTTACCAAAATTGTAAGTTGTCTATAAAAAAACCAACAAAAGTGTGATTCTGTTGTATAATATACAACAAAATCATGTTTTTGTTGTGATTTAGAGGGAGATGCACAAATATATGTAACATAAATGTGAATCTGTTGTACACTTTGCAATGAAAACATACTTCTGTTGCAATATATGAGTGAAATAAAATATATGTAACATAGGTATGATTTTGTTGTATTCCCACCCCTTACATTATAACATGTACAACAGAATCATAATTTTGTTAGAAGAGTATTTTGAGAATTCAATTAAAATCTTAATCCACAGACATGGGTAATAAGAATAACAATTTGGGGGTGAGAATAACAGCTCTCCTTTGTTAATAATAAAAACAAAAGACCAATTCTATCTTATCGGATGCCAATTTGCAGTAATTTCCTGTGTTGTTGATTCAGAGAAAGCCAAAAGAAAAAGAAACACCATAAAACACCACAAAAACACCCTTGAACGAACATAACTAGTTAACTACACAGCAGATGGCATCGTTGGCGACTCATTTGTCCGGTTTCATCGTGTTCTTCCCCGTTGGCCTTCGCCGCTTACTCTCTTCCTCATCCCTCTACCTTCACAACCCCTCTCACTTCCGCTCCAAACTTTGGTACTTCTCTGACCCAAAATGGAAGACCCTCGATCTCTACGCTCTCCTCATCGCCCTCCCCATCTTCTCCTTCGCCGAGTTTTTCGTCTTCTTCTCCTTCTCTGGCCACTACCCCACTTACAAATTCTCCTTCTTCCACCAATCAGTTACGCTTTTGGCCTTCTGGGTATTGACCCTTTTGATATTAGTGCGTGAACACGTTGGGGGAGCATCGTTGGTTGATGAAAGTTTCATTTTTTTGTTCGGTGGGGTTGTTTTCTTGATCGAGTATTCTGTGATGGGAAAAGGGGTTTCAGGTGTTGCTGGCTCTGTGTATGGTTGCTTGGGAGGGTTGACTCTGTTGTGTGCTGGTGCTTGCATTTACTTGGCGGTTAAGCCTTCAGCGTTTTTTGCTGAGTTTTTGTTGTCTTGTGGGTTGGTGTTTAAGGGCACTTGGTTGCTGCAGGTGGGGTTTTCTTTGTACACTGATGTTTTTGGGTTGAAGGGGTGTGGAAAGATCACTTTTTTGGGGAAGGAGAGTGTTGATGTGCAGTGTGATCTTGATGAGGATAGTTTGAGGGGTGTTGCTTTGATGCATTTTTTGTTCACTGTGCATGCCATTGGGGTGATGGTTTTGGCTGTTGGGGTGTTTGGAGTGTTGGCCGGTAACAGGAGTTTGAGGTGTGGGGAGGCAAGGGGGCCTTTGCTGGCTGAGGTGGAATCGGCGAGCTCGCGGATGCAGGCACTTCCGGATCTGGAGATGGAGTGAAAATGTGAATGTTGTTGGTAGAATCACAGAAAAGGCAGTTTGCATTGTGAATCATTGGTTTTTTTTTACCTGCCAGGTAGGTAGGCTGTGGTTTTAACCTTTTTTAGTTTGTTGTGTTGAACTGACTTTGTTGCAATGTTTCTTGCCAAGGTATTTTGAACTATATATGTATACAAATTACAGTTACAATCAATGAAAGTTATGACATTTGGGTTAAGGTTAAGGTCTTATTTTTGTATTGGTTTTGTCTTCTGTTGGAGAACAGAACACATTTAAAGACTGCTTGTTGTGACTGAAATTCGCATGGAAAACTAAATATATGTGATAGGGAGCCATATTAATAGTTTGAGTGCCTGGACTTTGATAGGTGATTGCGCTTATTAGTTCATGATGTGAAGGAAGGTTTGTTTTAAATGTGCAGTGATAATTGTGTCAAATTGTTTAGAAGCACTTTCTTTTAAACTATATAACACCTCGTTGTCAATGAGTCTAGATGAAAACTTTTGTTCTTAAAACTTTAATTGAGTTTTTAAGCTGCTGCAGTGTTTCCTTTTGTTCATCTAACATAATTATATCAGGCAATAGATGTAAAGAAAGTGTACGTGGTGAGAATTAATGGATTCAATGACAGTAATTAAAAGAGAGATACAAAACCTGTTGTAGGCTGGTAGCATTTTATTTTTCAGTCTTACACTTCTCTATTTGAATACCCAAATCAAACAAACATTTAGATAGAACCCCCCTTTAAGGGATTATACTCGTCTATACTCATCTTGTGTGAAACATTTCAGTATAAAACTTCAGTATGATTGCTATACATTGACATTACACTTGCTACGTTATGAATTTGGTAGATGTCTAGAGAAATGAATATCCTCCTTTTTGTTTACAATCGAATAGTTGAAAGTCCAGATAAATTTTATAGTTAAGCATGAGAAAATAGTGCTAGTGAAGTATTTATTTTCTTGGAGTGTCTTTATGAAATCCATATATTACATAGGAAATAATAATTGTACAAAGTTCTACTCTATTTTTGTATATCCTGTTGAAAATTTTGGGAACCTCAACCATCGTTGCCGAAATCATGTAAATCCATGAATTTTAAGTCGGAAACGGATCCTCTTTATTTTTCTGCCAAAGGTGCCCCATCTTTGTTTCAGGACGACATATTTTGTTGATCTTACTAATTTCTTTGTATACTTACATGCTGCATGTTGAAAATAAATTGTGAATTAACAATTGGCTTTCTGTCAGACAACTTTCTCAATTTTTGTACTTTATTTGCTTTTTTTTGTATCTATAAATACCAAGTGTATACTATAACACTAGTACGGGTTCTAGTATAAACAAAAGTTCACCAGTATAGCCTTTAAGGAATATTTCTAAAGCTAGTTTAGCTTGTCTCCTTAATTTGTTAATTATATTGTCAATATTAAAATGTGTTAACAGAAGGCATACCTTGATGTTGTTTGGTTTGTTCATTTTCTTCTGAGTTTGTTTGGTGCAGGACCTGCAAGGCAAAAGGATCAACATTTATTTAACTAGATTTAGCTATTTATGATGGATGCCTGTCTGTTATGCAAACAGTATAGTTTCTGGCGTAGGAAATGCCTTTTGGTAGACACTTTAAGCATACATGGGTCTCATTTAGGTTTCACTATATGTCTCAAGTCTTAATGCTGCCATTACGAATGTCCTTGTTCAGACAATGAACTTAATGTTGCAATTTAGGTGTGTCAGTACCTCAACTAAACTTTCTAAACGCTTCCTCATCCTTCTTTGAATAAAACCTTTGGTGCTCTGTAGTACATAAGTCAATCAGAAGCATCAGAAATCAAGTGATTTACAAAGTAGACCTTAGGAAGCAATAATAATATTGATGTTACCTTTACATGGTATCTAACATAGGCATTAAAATTTAATAGATTCCAGACAGTTTTGTCTAGCCTATTGCCTTCAACATGGTGAGAAGAGACATCTATTATACATAAAAAAAGTTGTTAGTCTCAGATGCCTTGGATCCATTTTACTCAACAATTCTTTTGTTGATTTCCTTTTGCTTGAATTTAGAGTTCAAAATTGTGTTTATGTCATTAGTTTATGGCTTGTAAGAAAGTAGTTCATGGGATAATTGCTGTAGGACAATAGTATACCGAAAGTGAAAAACCCTCCATTGGTACTCAAATCCTCAAAAGCTTCTCCTCTTAACTCTGGTGGAGGAATGGCTGACCAGTTGCAAGGTGGTACCTTGGCCCATTTATCTGAACTTCCCACGTCCACAAGCTCCTGTCACGGATAGTAAATAAATGAGTTGAGAGCACATTCAATGGAAAATAAATTACTTGGTTGTGTGTTCTTAACTACCAACTTGAAAGAAAGCCGTTGCAATGATGACATCTGACTTTTCTCTGAAATGAATTGGGAATACTGCTATGATTCTTTGTGGCTGGATACACCATGTATTATTTGATCAATATGGAAAAGCATTAAAATGTTTTTTTTTTTTTTACAGTCCAGAAAGTTGATGATGAGTTGTCTTTGATTATTAGGTTGTTGAATTTTTCTTTTTGTGAAATATAACTAAATTTAGAAGGACTTGTTACAAGCAAAAAAAGCCACGTAACCCCATTGCCCGGAGGCTCCACGCTATGCGCAGGTAAGGGGGAGGGATATTGTACGCAGCCTTACCCTTGCATATGCAAAGAGACTGTTTCCGGATTCGAACCCATGACCAACAGGTCACCAAGACACAACTTTACCGCTGTGCCAGGTCTCGCCCTCAAGGACTTGTTATAAGCAAAAAAAAAAAAAAAATACAGAAGTAGGAATGGAGGTTTCATGAATGGTTATTGTTGACCGTTTGAACTGCGATTTTTTGAGAATCAACAAGTTGTTCTAAATTGAAATAATTAATTGAAGATAATATGTCAGATTTCTGCTCAGCTTCTTGACTTGTTTGCATGCCTCACAAATGTATAGTGATTGTGGTTCTCACTATAATTTGATTTAGGTTCTGAATTTCTCAAGTACATGACGGTGTTTCTTGAAAGTTGAAATACATATACCTTACATTGTTTATATGATATCATTCCATATATTACAGTGTTCTTGTTCATTTTATTTGGAAGGTCTTGTTATACTTTATTTTCTTGTTTTTCTTCCATGGCATTTGACTTGACAGGTTAAAAATTTGATTACCTAGGAATTACCTGCCTGATGAGAAAGAAAGGGTCTTTTGGATGGTAGAGTAGTTTGATGGGTTTGTACATCCCCTGAAGTGCATCATCAGAATTCACGTTCCACAATATTTCTTTCAGCTGTGAACTCAGAATTACTGAATGTACTGTTGAAATCTCCATAATGACCTTATCATAGTCTGGAAAAAAAATCTGGCATCATCAGACAGTTTGAAATTTCAAGTTAGATTATGTGAGACTGTGAGTCCATTTACTGACAAGCTGCAGACAGTGTTTATTTCTGTTTCTTTTACACAGATTACACACCAAGAAGTTTCTTTCTAGAATATATTTGATTTTCTGGACTGTCTGAATATTGATAACATCTTTATTTATTTTTTCATCATTTAAATGTCCTTGGACTATTATAATTCTTCTTTCCAGTTTGATAATCTGTCATACTTGAGTATTTAGAAATGTCACAAGCTGTGTATTTAGTTTGTATAGCATATGCTGATATTCTGGAGTTTCCTTTCACCCTTTGCTGACTAGATTCTCTTAGGATTTCTGTAGCTGCTAAATTATTCAAATTATGCTTTCCATGTTGGACATATGTTTAACTATAAAGTAAGTATATGGCTTGAATCCAAATGTAACATGTATCAATATCAGTTATGCTCAGTTCATGAAAAAAATTGTGAGGAACATTAACTTTGAATTCACTACTTAATTCTTAAATAGAAGGAAAACTAGATAGCCAAACATAATATTATTATTGTTACGAACCAAAATGTTGAATGGCACAGAAAAGAAAGAAGTTGGAAGAATTTTATTGAATAGAATGAGAAGAACAAAAAATAGGAGAAAACTCTCCTCCAAGAGTTTCCCCTTCACAAAGGATTTCTCTTTTCATAAAGAGCTAATGCTCAATTTACAAAATGATCATCTCCTCCCCCTCTCTCTTATCCTTCTCCCTCTATTTATATCAAATAAACCGCTCTAACTAACTAACTAACTTATTAGTAGTCTAACTATATTAACTAACTCTTCCTTCTCCTTATATCGTAACCAATGTTGTCAAACTCGAGGATCGAAAGGGGGGTAAAATGTCGGAACTCGAGGATCGTAACTCGGATCGTAAGAGTTACATATATATGTAAAATAAAAACTGCATAAAACAATTAAAGGGGTGCAGAAAGTAACATTGTGTATCTAACCCATATTAGGAAAAAAATGAGCAAGAGGAGGATAAAAAGCGAAAAAGGGGTACAGGAAGAAAATTGGCCCAAATGGAAACCTAATTCCAGCGCCTCACTCATCTTCTTCCGAATCGTGCGTGCTCCACTACTCCTTCTTCTTCCTCTTTTTTTATTTTTTTTCTTTTCTCTTAATGGAGTGATGGAACACCGATGAGCAACTGTGATGACCGGTGATGATCGGTGATGACCAACAACGAGTAGCGGCGGCGGCGGCGGCGGCGACGACCAGCGGCGACAAGGCAAAGGACAGCGTTTGAGTTCCAAGCGGCGATGAGGGATCGAAACGAATCGATGATCCGTCCAACTCGTGTTCAAACGCACGATCCGGTCAGCAATCCTCACCCCCAACGATCCTCCCTCCGAGTTTGCTAGTGCCTTCCTCTGAAAATTGCGAGATCGTACGAGTTTACGATCCTCCTCGCGATTTTGACACACTGATCGTAACACTACACCCCTCTTAAAATCAACCTTGTCCTCAAGGTTGGAATCCGAAAAACTTCCTCAAGTTTTCTCTGATTGCAGGAAGACAAGTGCACCCCTTGTAGCTTAACTGGGATCGACCCACTGCCCCTGCATGCAAACTGAGGTCAGGTGGCTTCGGTGGTGGGAGGGACAAGGGTGGACTCCATATAACTTTAATCAGCATGACTTGTTCAATACATTCCTTCTGCCTTAGCTCCATGGCTAAGCTGTCAGCCATAGATGCAACAAAGTTTAAAGCTAAAGGCTGTCCTAGCAAGATGAAATTCCCAGATTCCAATGCCATTGACGTTCCAACCACCTTCACGATCGAATTTGGGTCCAATAGTGATTTTTGTTTCATCATAACATTCTTTTTATGGAAATATGAATCTTGAAAAGAATGAGGCTTGGTTGAATGGGCATTAGTCTCCTCTTGAATGCTTTGCTTATTTGTAATCTTGTCCTCCAACATGATGTCTTGTTCTTCCATCCACCTTTCCAGCCACATCTTGATTTCCTTTATTCTCTCAGTCTTCTTGATGTGAAAGGGATGCGTCTCCATCCTTTCCTCATCTTTCACCCTTTTCTCTTCAAGAATGATTTCTTGACTCTTCATTATCTTGTGCGGCTTATGCTTTAACTCTGAAATGTTGACCTTGCAAGAATGATGCTGCAACCCAAGCGAATTGGCTGCCTCTCTCACAAACACCTTCAATGACCCATCGAGTTCTTGTTTGACTTCTTGATTCTTCACCAATGGCTGCAACATTTGCTTATGCTCAAATTCATTGTTTGTCATCTCTTTCTAGAACACAGTGGAAGTCTCCATTTCTTCAATGTGGATTTCCATCTCAGTTTGCTCTTCTTGCTTCAAGATACTCAATCTTTCAAAGATGTGGTTACTGTAGCGATTTCCGAATCTTTTGATCAAAGTTGTGGAAAATGACTTCCAATCTGAATCTAGGTTCTTCTGGCTCCAAATGTAGAACCAATGTGTTGCAGTACCCTCCATGCTCATGAATGCATATTACAGCTTATGGAATGAAGGAATTTCTTGTACCTCAAAGAATTTTTCAGCCCTAGCAATCCAACCAATTGGGTCTCCCCCTTCAAAGGTTGGTAATTGCAGTTTCTTGGACTATAATCGGTCGCCATTAGATCCCATACTGGTGTCCTCCATTCCATCAGCGTGATTGTTGTCTTCTGAATCTTCCGAGTCCAATCTGGATTTCTTTTTCCTGAGGGATGCACAAAAATCTTCCACTCCTTCGAATTTGAGTGCAATCTTGGCCAACGCATCACTAATCTCTGTCCTGAAAGATGTAAACGATTCACTTGATTCTTTCTTGAAAGATTCAAGAGATTCTCTAACGCCATAAGTCTTGCGTCATCGGAAGCCATGTTCTCCGATAGCAGATTAGGCAGCACTTCCTCCATCTCTAACACTGGCTCTTCCTCGAAGATCCGACAGGTCGGACCAATTGTTACGAACCAAAATGTTGAATGGCATAGAAAAGAAAGAAGTTGGAAGAATTTTATTGAATAGAATGAGAAGAACAGAAAATAGGAGAAAACTCTCCTCCAAGGGTTTCCTCTTCACAAAGGATTTCTCCTTTCACAAAGAGCTAATACTCAATCTACAAAATGATCATCTCCCCCTCCCCCTCTCTCTCTCTTATCCTTCTCCCTGTATTTGTATCAAATAAACCCCTCTAACTAACTAACTCATTAGTAGTCTAACTATATTAACTAACTCTTCCTTCTCCTTATATCGTAACAATTATTAAGTAGAGTGGAAGGGTGGCAACCATGCTGCAAGTTGGTAGTTAAGGAAAACAAACCTTTGTTTTGAGGAATCTGATTAAGGTTAAGCTTCAGAGCAAGCTGATATCCTTTGGCTGGCTCTGCAATCTCCACAACATTGGGACAAAGACCCTTTACCATTTCAATGGTGTAAGAAGAAAGTTCATTTGGTAGGACTCCATGGCAAAGAGGTGGCGTTGATATTGACAAGTAGGCTACTTGTGGATTAGAGGCTTGAGACTGTAAACATAGCACAAATAATCAAATCTTACGGGGAATGTTTGTTAAAACTTCAATTTGAAATCCTTAACAAATCTAAAGATTTGCACACAACCAAAATAATGCATTGATAAGCACCTCAATTGTGCACATTCTCTCTTTTCATGTAAATTTTTTGTCACATACCAATTTGTTTTTCACATGACAAGAGTGAACTTTTTAAACTGTGATTAATCTATCAAGAGACGAGAGGTAGTTGTCTGCAATACTGGTTGACTAGAAATATTTTGTTTGAAATGAAGGAAATAGCTATATGTGTGTGTGTGTATGTGTGTGTGTTTGTTTGTTAGTTTTGCTTAAGGAACTAGGCTATGCATAAATATGTAACAAAAAGTGAGTGGTCACATTGTGCAAGCTTTAAGCAAGTTAAGAGTTTTACCTGAATATGATACTCCACTGACCCAAATTCATATAAGTGATGATCAATCTCCATTGGCTTCTCAGCACGGTCATGACATTAACACACTATTATCCTAATGAGAGTTACCACTCTAACAACTATCTTATCATGATTTGTACGCGTTTGCTGAGGATACAACATTACTACACATATGCTAAATAAGGGGTTCCACTTAATATTTATCTTGTCAACTTCAAATGCTAACAATATATGGATTTGGTGGGGGTTAGGGTGGGGGCGGGGTAATTATTTTGTGATAGATTTATATCAGGTTAAAACATGTTTGTGGTTTCTAAAATATATATTTAAATTTAGTTTTTATTTTATAATAATTTTTTTTCTTTGCATTTGTTTCTTAATATTTGAAAGTTCTGTTTTAGGTTTTTGTTGTCAATTGATGACGTGGCCAGTTAAATATTTTGATAGACGATTTGTGGTGGTTTTAAAACTGTCACAATTCATCTAAAGAATTAAATTACAATTTTTTACGGTTTAAAAATCGTTATAATCAATTATAGGAGGATAAGAAAAGATCCAATATCCATTTTGTATTTTAAAAAAGTTAAAGTTACGTTATCATATAACTAAGAAATCCTAGGATAGGAATCAAAAATAAAACTTTTTAAATATTAGAGAGAAAAATAAAAGTCGAATATATATTAGAGATTACAAACATATTTTAGCCTTTATATAATAATAATTTGGTATAACTTTTTCTTTGTTAATTTAAGAATAAATTACATCTGCACCCCTTTTTGTATTTTGCTTAAATTTCACTTGATACTCTTTTCTTTTTGCACCCTAAAAAAAACTCCTTAATTGTTTAGCTTATATTACACCTAGATCTCCTCTGTTTTAAACATCGTTTAATAATTTAATAGAAAGTAGGCACATACTGGTCATATGACTTTTAATAAAATTTTGTGTTTAAAATACCCTTATCTTCTTCCTATCAACTTGAAAATATTTTAAGACTTTGTTTCTTTTTGTTTATTCTCTAATTGGACGCAAACCCATTTGTTAAACGTGAATCCACCTTCTTAGTACACAGTGTTAACATCCTTCCTTCTTCTTCTTTTATTTTTTAGTTCAATTTTTTTCTTTGATTGAATATGGTCCTTTGCTTCAAATTTAGTGTTTTGTTCCTGTATTTGTGTTCCTGTAATCCCAAACATCAACATTATTTTAATCAACAATAATAAACAAATGATTTTCAGTTCATCCATTGTGTTTCATGTGCTACCAAATATCAATACTATTTTAATCAACAATAATAAACAAATGATTTTAAATATCATAAGTGGTCCCAAACTGGTCCCTCATTAAAACCCAATTCAGAAAAATACAACAATAAACAATCAAAATTAAATAAATATTCTTAAAAAGTAATCTATATAGGGTTCAATAGTCACTTACAAGCAGAAACCTAGTGTGAACAGAAATCGTGGAACAGAAAGAGATGGAGAACTCGCGAACTGGAAGAGGAACAATGGAGAACTCATGAACTGGAAGAGGAACGGTAAAGAACCCGCGAATGATGAAGAAGAATGGAATGTGAATGTCATGAGAGGAAGAGGAACTCGCACCCTATGGACGCTAAAGAAGAACTCGCCAACAAGAGGAAGATGAACAGTACTCGTGAATGGGGAAGAGGAATGAAATGTGAAACCTAAATTCTGAAACTAATTGGGATGAGATAATTTGGATTTTACAATTAAAATATAAGAATAATTTTGTCTGCTCACATATTTAAATTGACATTAGTTAACGACGTTATCAGAAAGGGGTAAAAGTAATATGAAAAAAGGGAGGAGTATTCGGTGAAATTTGAGCAAAACATAAGAGGTACGAGTGTAATTTACTCTTAATTTAAAAAAATTAATTATTTCCCTGAGTGTGATCCCAACCAAATGTATACAAAACTTCAAAAGCAATGACAAATCAAATCTGATGATATTTCAACTTCCAATCAGTGAGATTTTCAGCAGACATAACCATGTATTCCATGCATTTCTTACCCGGAAAATACATCTTATGTCTGCCAAAATCATATCAAACACTACACTAGTGCTGTCAAAAGCGAGATATTCTGCAGCTTTCAAGTTTTTGTTAACTCGTGATTTTAAACTTTTCTTTTTCTTTATATAGAATATGATGAGACTTGTTTTTCATTCTCTTTCCATATACTTCTACAATAATAGCTTAATTATTCTGAGCTATCAGGTCCTGCATAATATCATTTGTTTCTTTTGTTTTAGCACAAAATAAAACCAAGCTAAGAAAGTTTGTAGGGAATTACTACCAAAAAAAAGTTTATAAGGATATCATTGCTAAAAATATTTTACATGTTTAACAAAAGAAAAAATCACAACAACATTCTCCTAAGATTTCGTATAATTACATATGCACTTCCTATTTTTTAACCTTTACTTTCACCTCCATTGTAAGAGGTATTAGTGTAAGGTTTGAAGGGTATCAATGTAATGTTTTCAAACATATAAGGGGATATTAATGTAATATTTTCAAATTTAAAAGATGATTAGTGTAAGGAAAATAAAAAAGAGGTGAAATTATGTGTAATTTGATTAAAGCTCATGGGATATTACTGTAATTTGATTTTAACAAATGTAGAAAAAATAAAACATTGAGACTGCATGTACATTTTTGTTTGGTGAATCCAAGATATCCCTGAGTTGTGATTCATCAATGACTAATTTCTTGAAATACTGATACCAAACTAAGGGGTTGATCTTTCATAATTATTTTTTTGTATGCATGAACCAAGAATCAAATCTCTATTTAATTACATAATCAAGGGATTGGATACAAGTGATTAATGTTTTGAAGTTAAGGTTGAATCATTTGAATAATATTCAAAGTTTGATCTTTGGCGAAAATTTTTCTTTTTGTCAGACTTTATTTGTCTTCCGATCAAACTCTGGATTAGTCAGGATTATTTTTCAATTTTATCTGGATTAGTCAGATAAATTTTTTATTTTAATTTAATAATTTTGTTTAGAAATAAGTTATTATTTTTAATAAAATTGAAAAAAAATTAAGACTACAAATTTTTATAATGCTTAATCATTTTAATATTGTACTTCAAACACGCATAATTCATTTAATAGTGTATATATATATATATATATATATATATATATATATATTAAAAGTAACATCGATAAAAACACATTAATTTTTATTTTTTTAACACAGACCTATGTACTTATTATATCAATATATATGTTAAAATAAATTTATTAAATAAGGAAAAGACAACTTTTTAGGAAAATAATGCTTCAAAATGTGATGTAGAGAAATAAGAGTTTTCTTTATTATCTAGAGATATAAAATAAGTTCAACAACAACAAGAGATACTAAAGAAAGTTAATCAAGTAGAAAAAGAACTAGGATTGTATTAATATGTTGTAACTTTGGTAAATCAAATATGGAAAAAATTTAAGCTCAACTTATATTAGTAACATATCAATCTCACGTGTCACATGCTGTACAAATTTTTATTTAAATGTATATTTTTCCAAATACAAACAAACATTACTATATCAAATAATTCCATTACTAAAACTATTTTCAATAATGAAATTACTTCATACTTTATCTTTTGCCACTTTCCCTTCAACAAAAACTAAGCAAAGAAAAAAAAAGATAAAAAAAAAACAGACGCATACAAAACAACTAAACCATGTGCTAGTTGCATATTAGGAAAACTTAATTTAAACTATATATATATATATATATATATATATATATATATATATATATATATATATATATATATATATAACATAAAGCCTAGCAAACATGGCAGTGTTTCGTAAAAGTTAATTTTCATAGATAACCTCTTCTTACCAGTAAAGTTTGAGCAGTATTTGCTTCAGTGCTGGAGATGCTCTCTCTATGCATGCCATTCTCATATAACGTACTCTCTCTTCTGAGATTGTGTGAATTTTTTGTTGTGTTAAAGTGAACTGACATATACGATTTGAAACCCTCGATCTCAACCGTTTTTGGATGCATGAGCTTTGAGTAAAATGTAAGTTCAGTGTTTGCAATCATGTTTGGTAACCTTTGAAGCAAATCACTACAAAAAAAATGATCTATGCCTACGGACTATTTTTACCTACAGTCATGAAGTAGCATAGGTAAAACCAAAAAATACTTCTACCTACAACGGATAAATGTAGGTAAAACTCAATAACTTGTACCTACCATTATTTTAGTGTAAGAAAATTCATTAGAACTAAAAATGACTTCTACCTTCAACTACTTTACGTAGGTAAAACTCTAAAAATGACCTATGCCTACGGACTCCTTTTGCCTACAGTAATAAATT
>PYAF01003778.1:268984-280982 GCA_007407185.1 Glycine tomentella
CAATCAAATGTAATTGTAGGTGAAAAAAAAAATCTGTAGGTAAAACCTATAGTTACAGACTATTCGCCGTCGGTATACGCCCCCTCAAAGTTGACGGAAGAAATGTCCGTAGGACAAAGTATATCATACATTTACCTACAGATTTTTTACTTATAATGACAATTTTTGTCCGTAGGTATAGGTCATTTTTCTTGTAGTGAATCCACATAGCCACTCTCTTCCACTCAACATTAATTCCTTTTCATGATCCTTTTCTGTGTCACTTTCCCTTCTGATTGACTCCATCCTACACATGAAATGATCATCTTTTTATCATTCATGAAGAAATTAATTAATTAACAACTTAACATTGATATCAGTGCCTTGGATATCAAATGTTCTACTTCTAATATTTTTTATTTAGAGAAATATTCTAACATTACGAGTTGGTGGAGAAATTTTAGAGAAATATATTTTTCCTAGTTTCTAGAGTTTTAATTTTATTTTTATCCCTTTCAAAAAAATATATTAATAGATTGTTAATTTTAGTGAAACTGAATTAAAAAAATTTAGGTAAGATGTTGAGTTTGAATTTTATGAAAAATAAAAAAATATAATTAGAATATGAAATTTCATGTTAAAGATAGTCAACTAAATTCTTTTATAAAGATTAGTTATTAATAAAATTAACGAATATTTTGTATTATTTAAAAGAGTATTTTTCTTTTAAAAAGAGAATAACATTATGTTTTCAAAAATATTTCAACAAAAAATGTAACCCAAAAGTAAAATATATATGACAAATATTGGCCAGAAATTACTGTTTTAATGCAATCAGGATCTCTATGTCCATGTTCAGTGGATTGCTTTTTTGGGGTATGCAAGAGAATCCAGAAGGGTTTCTCTGATTGCTCAACGTTAAAATCAAACCCCTCTGTTGTACTTGAAAAGGAGGTGTGAGGGACAACAACAAGGCACCACTTTTTTTTTTCGCACCACTTTCTTTGGGTGTTAAACAATTAGAATATTTTTTTCTTTATTTCTTTTTTGCCATTCCAAGTTTCCAACGCACCACATGGAATATTCTTTTGATTTAGTTCCATAAACATATTTTTTTCTTAATCTCATATTTCTCATATGTTTATGATTAGTGTTGATTGGTTATTTCATGTCATGCGGAACATGGCATTTTTTTTTTTTTTTGAATACGATAATAATTAATCTTTCAATTATGATCCGCTTAATATTTTTGTTGTACATGTAAATATCAAATTAAATCTCTTAAGTCTTATCAATATTTTTTTGCATACGTACAATTTATAAAATCTCGAGGTTAAATTTAATATCACAAGCTCAAGGAATTTAAACTAGTCGAACTAAAAGTGATCATTTCTTGACTAAATATTATGATCTTGTTCCAGATTTTATTTCAAAATTAATTATGTATTTTTTTTCTTCTAATTTTTATGTGTTTCAACACTTCTCAATTTCTCCTCAAAGACACTTTTCAGTTTGTATTTCTTTTTAGATATTTTAAACTTTCATTTTAGCACGTGCATCACATAAAATAAATATTTATAAAAATAAAATTTACAATAATTAAATATTTTTAAATATATAATTTATATAATTCCATCTAACTATAGATTAATATATAAATGAAAATGGTTTTTTTTCTGTTAAAAAAAGAAGAAAATGATTGATTTTATTTTTCAAAAGTCATCACATTTAAATTGTTTCTAAATGATTGATAATGTAAGTATCTTTACACATAGAAATGTTTTTTTTATTATCAAAATTAAATTCAATTGTACAGTGTTTTTGGGGGCGCATTCCGCCAGTAAGAACTGATCGACTAGGAAAGAGATCTTGGGAATCTCTTTGAAATCGGAGACTGTTCCAATTTCCAATTGAGATAGGCAAGCGGAGGGAGAAGTAGATTTATCTTGCTAGGCAAAGACAAGTTAGAATGGATAGCTTCACGAGGTGCCGCGCAATCTGCTGCTGATGGGTGGAGGAAAGACTAAACCCATTTCGCCCTGGAAGGTTTAAGAAAGAAATTAATTTTTATCCTTTTGTATTTTCACATAAATTGGAGGTCTTCATATTTCATATTTAGTATCTATTTTAAAATATAACATTTTCATCAAAATATGTTTTTGTTAATGTCTTTTTAGATAAATTTTTTACAAAATTATATTCTCATAATAAAAATCTTATTTTTTCCAGTTAAAAAACATTTTTACCACAGTAGTTTAACTTTATGGATTCTATTAGTCATCTCTCAACCTTAATTTATAATTGGGTTGGTGAATATTATGTTATTCTCATTAAATTATCTAATGCAGTAAATAATTAAAGTAAATATTTAAAGATATTGTGTTCCTCTTTGATTTATAGAAAACTTAAATAAATATTTTTAAGAATACTTATGATCAATCAACCAAATTTAATTTAACTTTAGGAATGTTTACCACGATTCACTATTTTCAAAAATTATGTTTTTTAGACACAAAATTTTTTTCTTATACTAAATGCTCTCTTAATTGCTTAAAATCAATCCCAATGTTAACAAAATAATATTTTTTTTATCATAATATATATTTTCTTTCATGTGAATTGAGAAATATATTATAAAAATTTAGATTAAAATTATTAATCTTTCTTGTCATTTTATATTTATCAATTACTTCAATAAATAATATTTTTTTATCAAATATTTATAATTTAATAAGATAACTTAACGGCTTTTGACTAGTACTTCTATTCCTAAATATAGTAATTTATATAATCTAATTTTCATCCTTTAAGAATTTTGTTTAGTTTGGTTAGTAACATTAAGTTTATTAACAATTTGTATTATTTTTCAAAAATTGTCCTTAATATTATTAGAACTCATCATCTCAGTCTTTTTCCTTAATTACTTTTTATTTAATTAATTAATGTGTGTTAATCATCTTTTTCAAGAAAATGACTTTATCTTATTAATTTTAAGTATTTATTGTAAAATCATAGTTTTTAAAATCAACAATGTTGACCTAATTGAGATACTGAATTTACTGATCTCGATCAGTGGAACAATAATTGAACCACACTAACTAATATAAGTAACATAAAATATAAGTATATGTATTAATATTTTTTAACATAAAATATATGTATTAATTGTGTTAAAAAATGACCAAAAATATCCTTGAGTCATTACAACCTTAACACTGTTAACACAACCTTTAGTAATAAAGTATATGTAATTTTTTCCTCCCTCCTCTTCTCCCTTTTCCTTTCTCCATCTTCATCTCCAATCTCCAACTCAACAACGTAAAAATTTTCAAACAAAACCTATCAACATACAACAATCAAATTTTAGTTGGAACACCAAATCAAAATCAAAATCCATATCAATTAACCCAAATCGGATCTAATACCTCTACCCTCTCACTCCACATTTCCATTGTCCACCACTTCATGGTTGCGGCGGAGCCCATAATAAGCTCATCTAACACGCTCCTGAGCTGGATCTAATAGAATCCATGTCTGCCATGGATGAAAGAAAACTTGCAAAGGAGGCTAAAGAAGGAAGAAAATGGAGGAAACTAAAATTAGCATAGAATCAGAATTAGCTTAAGAGAGTTGGTTATTAAAGTTTATATAGTTGGTTACAAGAGTAACTAACTTGTAACTAACTAAACTAACTAAGCTAACTCTAGTTACAATGTGATCAAACTGAATTAACCATGATAAAAAACTGTATCTATGCTAAGATCTCTCCTCAAGCAAGGAATGGATATTGGACA
The DNA here is from genome assembly GCA_007407185.1 of Glycine tomentella. Taxonomy (NCBI): domain Eukaryota; kingdom Viridiplantae; phylum Streptophyta; class Magnoliopsida; order Fabales; family Fabaceae; genus Glycine; species Glycine tomentella. Next base: position 272,758 of record PYAF01003778.1, read on the forward strand.
TTCCTAGCTTAGACTACAGAAATTGAAAGGCACCAGGCAGTAGAGCCTTAACATATATGTCTGCAAGCTGATTAGCAGAGGTGACAGGGAGCAATTTCACAATTCCTTTTTGCATCTTCTCATGAACTAGATGACAATCAATCTTAATATGCTTTTTTCTCTTATGAAAATAGGATTTGCATCTATGTGAAGAGCAGATCGATTATCAGAATACAAAACAACAAGTTGTTGAAAAACTATTTTAAACTCTTCAAGTAGGAAGTAAACCATTGTAGCTCACAAGTAGCACTAGCTAATGCTCTATACTCAGTTTCTGGGGAGATTCTAGATACAATAGCTTGTTTATTAGACTTCCATGAAATCAAATAATTACAACATATATGGCATAACCAGTAATAGATCTTCTTGTATCAATGCAACTAGCCCAATCTGAATCACTAAATCCTTTCAGATGAATGTTACTAGCAACAAGAAGAAAAATTCCTGCACCTGGGGACCCTTTGATGTATCGAAGAATCCTAAAAGCAGCTTATTGATGAGATGAGGTAGGTTCAACAACAAACTGACTTAAATGTTGCACAACATATGTGGTATCTGATCTTGTGTTGGTCAGATAAATCCGTTTTCCAATTGTCTCCTATATGAAGAAGCATCCTCAACTGAAAGAGGGGAGCCTGAATGCTAATGAAGCTAGCCTTGTAGTATAATCAAAAGGAATGGACACTGGCTTTGAACCAAGCATACTAGTATCATTAAGAATGTCCAAAGCATACTTTTTTTAACATAAATTGATGTGCGCAAGTGTTCTAGCTACTTCAAAGCCTAGAAAAAAATCTCAAATCACCCAAATCCTTTATTTTGAAAGCACAATATAATAATTGATTAATATTTTGAATTTCAATCAAATCATTACCAGATAGAACAATATCATCCACATAAATTAGTAAGGTATTAGTGGACTTGGAACCATGCTTTATAAACAAGTAATAATCAGATACACACTGAGTGTACCCATGTGAAACATTTCCTTCTAGCTTGCTTCAGACTATATAAAGATCTTTGAAGTTTACAGACTTGTCCTGGTTTAGCTGAATGCATACTTGGAGGAAGAACCATTTACACTTCCTGATTCAAATCGCCATGTAAAAATGAATTATTTACATCTAATTGCATAAAATACCATCTTTTTATAGCAGCTAATCCCAATAAGATCCTGACAATGGTCAACTTAGCCACCAAAGAGATAGTATCTAGATAGTCTTGCCCTTCTATTTGAGTGTAACATTTGGCTACCAATCTTGCTTTATACCTTTTTATAGATCCATCAGACCTGTGCTTAATTTTGTAAACCCACTAAGATCCAATAACAGTCTTATGCTGTGGAAGATTGGTAAGGGCCCAAGTAATATTAACCTCTAATGTTTTAATCTTTGCATTCATAGCTTCAATCAAGTTAAGATCTTTAGAAGCTACACTGTATGACTGAGGTTCAACTTGTTGTGTAATAAACAAGATAACATTGTGATGGGATAGAGATAATTTGTTATAGGACAAAACAAAACTGAAAAAATAAAGGGTAGTACCTGTAGAGAGATTGGTAACAATTGATGATGGATAAGTGATGTGAAAGTCTTTATATTTGCTTGGCCTATGTATCTGTCTCATTGATCTTCTAGGTGTCTGAGTGGCTTTTTGTGAGGTAGCAAGGTCAGGGATAGTGTTGTTAGGTTCAACCATGGCATGATTAGTTAGGGGTTTTGAGGGTTAGTCACTAAATTGATCAATGATACCATGAGGAGAAGAGGATGACACAGGTAACACAGTTATGGGATCAAGTTTGTCCTGGGCAGTCAAAGGAAAACATTCTTCACCTTTGTATCAAACTTCCTCTCAACAATAGCAACAAAGTTCTTTAAGTGTGTTTGTGTTTCATCTTTTTAATGCATATGAAAAATCCAAACAAACCTTGAGTAATCATCTACTATAGTGAGAGAATATTTGTAACCATTTAAAGAAGTTACACTACAAGGACCTCAAATATCAACATGTATAAGATAAAAAGCATATGAAGAGTAAGAAACACTACAAGGAAATGATAAGTTTTTCTGTTTTGAGTGATGACAAGTATGACATACAAATTTTTTATCGATAGTGAGAAGAGGGTAAAATTGTTTTAGCAATAACATTCTTTCAGAAGATGGGTGGCCAAGTCTATAGTGCCACAAGTCTATAGGTATTTTAATACATGAAAAAGCTGAAAAACAAGTAGGAAAAGAAGATGTGATAGTGTTGAGGACACACTCCTTGTGAGGCTTGAGAGGAAGCATCTTCAGCCTATAAAGACCTTCCACCATATCAAATGCACTAGTCCTCTCCAAGTTCTGCATATCCTAGATAAAACATTTATCGTTCAAGAAAATTAGCTTGCAAGGTAAGAAAGAAAGGAGTTTAGATATAAAGATCAAATTGAACTGAAAGCTAGGTATGTACAGAACATCTTATAGGTATAGAGATTGAGAAAAATTCACTGTGCATGCATGAGTTGCAGTGACTGTGTGACCATTGGGGAGTTTAACAATTATAGGATTTATTTCCTTGTAGGAAGAAAATAAATGAGGAAAAGTTGTGAGATGATCTGTGGCTCCTAAATCAAGTATCCATTCACTTGAAGTTGTCTTGCCTACACTGCAAGTAATGGATAAAACATTCCTTTGTGAGTATTGCTGGAACCATTGATTGTCCCAATTTGATTCACATGTGAATTGTTGTGATCTGAGCTTTGTGGCTGCAACAGTGCCATCAAAGTTTTATATTGTTGAGAAGTTAGCTTCATTTCAACATTTTGTGTATTTTGATTTTGTTCTAAGGCAGAATTATCTCCTTCTTCCTTCAACACATTCATATTATTGATGCTTGAACCTTGAGTCTTATGGAGCTTATGTTCAATAGGATAACCATGTTTTCTATAACATTCATCAACAGTATGGTTAGTGAAACCACAGTGTGTACAAAGCTTACCTCATTTACCACTGGAATTGCCTCTACCAAAGCTTCCTTGATTTCTTATTCCTCCTTTAGTTGCATAATTCTGAGGGAAACCATTCTTCCTATAACACATGTCAATTGTATGATTGTGCTTGCCATTGAAAATATAATGAACACTTATGCAAATAACCAAGAGGGGGTGGTGAATTAGTTTTACCTTAGAGTTTTAAAATTTTCTTTCAAAATTTATAACAGCGGAAGACTTTCAATAAGATCGTATCTTTCAAAACCAATTAGAAAAACAATTTTCTTCACCAATCAAATCACTCTTGTGCAGTAACCAAGTTTGTATAATGAACAAATTCTATACTTCAAGAATATAATGAAATATAAACTGAAATCTTAAAACACACAAGATTTATACTGGTTCACCTCTCAATCCCGGAGGCTACATCTAATTTTCTTCCAACCAAACCTTGGTTAGAGTGCTACTATAACAAATATTTGTTCTTTACAAGCTTACAACTGATCTCTCTTACCCACCCTAGGTAAAATTCAAAATCTATACCCTATAGACTTTTCAAAAGACCAAGAACCAGAGATCCTCTTTCTGTTCTTCCCTCTAGAAAACTTTTCTAGACAAAGCTTTAAAGAATACAAATATTATATGGAATTACAACACAATAACAAAACAAATATCAATCAAAAAATCAAACTTAAGGTTCAAGAAAGATATCACCTTATATTCGTCAGCTAATTCAATGATATGAATGATTCAAACAATCTGAGAATATATGCATAGATGAATAATACTCTTTCTTGATGATTTCTTTACCATTAGCTTGAACAAATCATCAATCCTTGAGAATTATGACTAAAAACACAAGTAACTCTCCATGATACTCATCATATTTGATTTTCTCACTAAACTTAGCCTTGGGTACTCTTGAGAGCTTTAGAACGTGTTTATCACAAGGTTTGCACGAGTATCTCTGTTTTTCTCTTTATGAATAACTCAGACCAGACTATTCTATTTATAAAAAAACAGATTTAACTAACTGTAATCGATTAATTCATCAATGTAATCGATTATTTTAACTATTGTAATCGATTATTTTAACTAGATAATCGATTAAAGTGTTCATCGGGAATCTGAAAATTTGTCACGAACAAAATAATTGATTAAGTCATCTTGTAATCGATTATTCCAGATGAACTCAGTTTTCTAATACACACAAGTAATCGATTAAGTTCCCATTTAATCAATTAACACAGACCATGTTTAAAACTTATCAATGCACCTTTAATCGATTATGAACATCTGGTAATCGATTAAACCAGATGAACATGCTGTGTAAATTTATGCAGAAGCTTATGTAATCGATTATTTCTCAAGATAATCGATTATCAGAGAAATTTTCTAATTATGTGTTAAGCTTATTTAATCGATTACGAATTAGTGGTAATCGATTAAAATGTTCATAAGGCATTTTCCAGAAAACACACATGCTGTAATCGATTATTTCACCTATGTAATCGATTAAAGCAATGATAAACTGTTTTATAAAATCCCTAGTTGCCTTTATGAATTACTATCAATTTTCTTATTACCACATGATTAAATCTAATCATATGAATGTATGAATGCATGAATGATCAAAAGCTAATGAGGATTATAAAGCTTTATCAACTGAACCAAGCTTAACCAAAATTACATATGCCATCAAATTGATTGGGCATGTAAAACATCAAAACTTATGTGCTTCAAACTTCTTGATTCCTTTGCTTCAGTTTCCTCAATTCTAACAACAGTAAGTACATTAGAGTCCCAAATTTGATAAGTTTGAGCTTGCTGCATTATTCTAGCTATTAATTCCTATCATATCATTATTGTTAATCTGTCTCTCTTGTTGAATTGCATAGAAAAGACTTTAGCTATGCTAGGTAAAGGATCCATCATCAATACATTGGATCTAACAATGATCATTGAATCTAACAATGATCTTTGAATCCCCTAAGGAATTGTATAACTCGATCTTGCTTCTTTCTTTCTATAACACTAACAAGAGAATCACATGTACATTTTGGATTGCATGTACAAATTGAATCAGGTCGATAACTTTCTAATTCATCCCAAATAATATGCAATCTTGTAAAATAATCAGTTATTGTTTTATCACCATGTCTGATGGATGCTATAACCTACTACAATTATGAGATTCTTAACAAATCACCTTGTGAATATCTCGACTTCAAATCCTCCCTTATGTCTCATGCATCATTCATCTAAAGAATGCTTTGTCTGATCGAAGGTGATACTGAATGAACGATATAAGAAACCACCATATTATTACACCTTTTCCAAGCTGTGTGGAGAAGATGATTTCATGCATATTCTTGAATTGAACTATTAACAAAATCAACTATTTTTTTTCACACTTAATGCAATTAGCATTGATTGACTCCATGAATTATAATTCGATGAATTAAGTACTGGAGAAACCAGTGTTGTTGCAGGATTTTCTCGAGATGCAAATAATACGGGTTGTGACTGTTTAATGATTGATCTTGATGTATCTGTTCGCTACTCATAATGAAGGATAATGAGAGAAAGACATCGAACAAAGGTGGAAAAGATCAAGGACGACGAGTTGCGCAGCAGAGCTCTTCAAGAGAAGAGCTTTGATACCATAAGAGAATTCATGTCTACCATGGATGAAAGAAAACTTGCAGAGGAAGCTAAAGAAAGAAGAAAATGGAGGAAATTGGAATTAGCATAGAATCAGAATTAGCTTACAAGAGAGTTGGTTATTACACTTTATATAGTTGGTTACAACAAATAACTAACTTGTAACTAACTAAAGTAACTAAGCTAACTCTAGTTACAATGTGATTAATCTGAATTAACCATGATAAAAAATTGTATCTATGCTAGGAGGATTGACACCGGCATCATGGGCCAGTCCATGTGCACCCACCTTATTCGTTCTGGCTACACCCTCACCGTCTTCAACTGCATCCCTTCCAAGGCCCAATCATTTCCTTGACCTTGGAGCCCACTTCTTAACTTGTACGTCGTTGTCACCCAATCTAACGTCATCTTCTCCATCTTCAACTACCCCTCCGACGTCCTCTCCTCTGTCCGCCCGGTGGCATCCTCATTGACATGACAACCTCAGAGCCCTCCCTCACCGTCGAAATCTTGGATGCTACCGTAGCCAAAGGCTGCCACTCCATTGACGCCCCCATGTACGAAGGCGACTGCAACGCAAAGAATGGAACCCTAGCTATCTTCGCTAGCTAGGAAGAATCGATGGTGAAGCGTTTGGAACAATTATTTAGAAGGGCTAAGGTGGTTGTGGAGGAGCTAGTTGGAAGCGGAGGAGGGTGGTGTTAGGGAGAGGGTGGAAAGTGTTAGTGTGTTTTGGGGTGCTCAGATTTGGGGTTGAGAACATCATTTGCCAGTTTGATGATTTCTTGGATGAGGTTGTGGAGAAGAAGAGGATTTTTGTTTTTATATTTTGTGGTAGTTTTAGTCATTAATATTTTTGTAACACCCCGTAGGCCTCCGACGTGTTATCATTAATAATATCAGATTAGCGCATAAAACACATTTTACAAAACTTAGCGGAAGCACATAATCGCTTTTCTTGATACATTATGTATGGGATAACAAATTCAGCAGATAACACACACACAAATCATATCACATGCCCCTGCTGATCCAGTTTCTTATATCAAACATCATAAAGACAGATAATCTAAGCAAACAGGCAGATAATCATATATTCAACATAAATGCTCAGGGAAAGTCTCAAATACATATCATATAATAGTACTGTACATATATACATCAGAGTCCACACCACATATCCCGTGGTGATACAAAAGAATATCAACCCTCCATGAGGGTATACAGGACTATACATCAAAATTGGAATCAAAACAGAGCCTTCAAGCTCTCCATGCTGCTCCTAAGTCAAGCAGCCTAGTCTCAACTGGGCCTCCTGCCCTGAGACTGCTCTTTTCTTCCAGAAATATCACCTGAAATCATGTAAGCCCCACACGGGATGAGATAACATATCTCAGTAAGCTCAGGGTCCAAGGGAAAACAATCCCACCCTGGCTCACAATTCACAACACAAGCATCAGACAAACACACACAGCATATCTGGCCCCATGGCCTGGTCCTTTGACCCTCAAACACATGAGCAACTATCTGCTCCACACCTCTGGCAGAGAACCCTCAATGCCATGACAGAGAACCCTCAATGTCGGGGCAGAGGACCCTCAATGCCCTGGCAGAGAACCCTCAATGCCCTCTCGTTTGGCAGAGAACCCTCCATGCCATCCGGACAAGGCAGAGAACCCTCTATACCCTATCAATCTATTGGCCAACAGATGTGTCCATAATCATATCATACATTCATAAAGCCAGCACATATGCATACATATTCTCACAGAAATGCACAGCCAATGCATGCATCATGAATCATGACTACAACTCCCCTGGAGTGTGGTATGCAACCAAGTGGGAATCATCTCCCAGGGACTCAGAACTTACCTGGTAAGGTCTCAGTCTGCAGTTCCTTCCCAGGTCTGTGGCTCCCGCCACTAACAATCTCAGTCTCACGGCCTAATCATAACATATACAATTTCATATCAATACAAGCCATCAGGCATTCAGTCACACAACATAACATATCAAAATTCCCCTATCCTAGGGTTCAATTACACTCAGCCCACACTAGGCTACTCTCAGACCACTCAAGGTCCCTAAGGGCTGAAAGCCAAATCTCTGAGTCACCTCAGACTCAAGGTAACATCTGTGGCCTAGGCTTTCCTCAGCCTCAGTCATCAATATTCATCAGAATGGGCTGAGTTTCACTCAAAGCCCTACTCAACTAGCCCCTTGGCTCATAACAATGCATAATCAAGGCTTTAGCCTATTAGAGACTCATCAGTAAGTAACTCTATACCAGTCACATAGGCCTATACAGAGCCAAGATTCAAAGTTATCAGAATCAAAAACTGAAAGCTATTCCTTCATCTATTCATCGTCCTAAACAAGTTTCTCAACTGGACCCTGGGCTAATTCTAGCCCCATCTCAGTGTGGGTCACAAAACTCAGAAAACCCCAAAATCACAGAGACCCAAGAGAACTTGAATTTCTTACCTCAATGTCGTCCCAGGAGACCTCAGAACTGCTTTCCCAAGCACTGGTGCCTGTCTCCTGCCTT
>PYAF01003778.1:281082-318953 GCA_007407185.1 Glycine tomentella
TTCCTTCATCTATTCATCGTCCTAAACAAGTTTCTCAACTGGACCCTGGGCTAATTCTAGCCCCATCTCAGTGTGGGTCACAAAACTCAGAAAACCCCAAAATCACAGAGACCCAAGAGAACTTGAATTTCTTACCTCAATGTCGTCCCAGGAGACCTCAGAACTGCTTTCCCAAGCACTGGTGCCTGTCTCCTGCCTTGGTCTCACCTATTCTCAAGTTCTCAGAAGGTTTCTCACTTGAGAATCCAAACTCTCACTCAAATGGGGTTTAAAACGAAAAGATGAAAGATTACAGCTTTCTAATCGGTTCAATCAAGGTTATAGGTCGTGGGTAAGTGTTTGGGCTAGTATTTAAGGTCCCTAAAAGCTTGGAAACACCTCTAATGGAGGTCTGAACGGAGGAGGAAGAAGAGAGGAGAGAAAACTCCAGATTTTTCGAGCTTCTGGGCCTTTTATAGGCCCAGACGCGACTCCCACGCTACTAGCGTGGACTCCCACGCTACCGGCGTGGGCTAGCAGAAAAAAATTTCATTTCTGAGCCACTTCCCACGCTACTGGCGTGGACTCCACGCTACTAGCGTGGACACCTCACGCCATCAGCGTGGACTCCCACGCCATCAGCGTGGGACTCCAGAAAAAAAATGCTTTTCTGGACCCCTTGCCACGCTATCAGCGTGGCTTCCCACGCCATCAGCGTGGCACTCCAGAAAACCCCAAAAAACCCAAAAACAAGCTTTAAACGCAAGGTTATTATAATTTTTATTTCATTATTAAGTTTCCATTAATGGAAAGACTAATTTGGTTCTTAAAGATTAAAATGAAAATTTTAAAAGATAAATGACTAAATTGAACCAATAAAAATTTGGTGATAAATTGATACACTAAAATTTTTTAGGTCATTGATTTAATTGTTGAGTGTATTATATTTTTGGTATTTTTATTAAATTTGAATTTTTAAATAATTAAATTTTGATCCAACTGGTTTAACCAAATCACATGTTAATTACACAACCAAACTGATGATTAATTTGGTCCCTTGGGTTCATGGTCAAATCGGTCAATCTAAGTTTTAAAACATGATGTAAAATAATTAATGATATTTTGACAAAAAAAAATAATCCAAGAGACAACTTAAAAAGAATCTTATAAAAATGATAAACAAATTTAAAAGCATATGCTTATATTTAAAGACTAGGTAATTAGGAATTAATTTTCAACTTTCAACTAATTTTTAGTTTTTAATTGATTTTTAACTAATTTTATTAAAAACACACTTTTTATTTTTGTATTTAGAAGTTGGTGTTGCGTTTTCAATTTTAGTTTTAAGAAAATCTAATGTAATCTAATCTATTAATTTTAACTAACTTTTTACTTTTCAGAATTTAATTAGGTTTACAGTTAGTTTTATTATCAAATATAAAAATATATATACACTTCTTATTTTGGTATTTAGCAGCTGATATTGGGCTTTCAATTTTACTACCATAACGTTTCAGGTTTGTCAACGGAGAATGTTACCGTTACATTTACATAAATATCATGCAAAAGCAGTTTGCAACATGTTTATTTTCTCAAGCTCTTACGTGTTTGGATTTTTCTTCCCATTTTACTAATAAATAAATACATAAATAAAACCCCATGATGCGTTGTCACTTCGTAACGAGAAAAACTTTCCCTCATTTTCTCGAGAAAATAAATTTCCATTCTTACACTGAGATTCTCTTCTCAATGTTTTTTGACTGATCTCTCCATATCCCCGTCGTGGAGAAAACGTTGACCTTTCTTAGACATGTTCTTCCCATCCAAAGTTTTGATCTTTTTTCAGATTTTGAAGTTGGAACATGTTTTTTAGTCAACTGGGTCAAATGGGTCTCATCCAAATCTTTAAATTGTTCTAAATCTTTTCTGGGTTGAAAATTTTCTTTTCTGTGTTTGTTTGTGTGTGTGTGTGGTTGTTGGTGGATATGGATTCCAAGGATGTTAATGGTTGCCTCATGGATAAACATAAACCTGTGGTGGCTTCTTCTTTGGTTTGTGAAAAGGTTGAAGATCATGTAAACGGAGAAGACGATAGTGATTCCAATTCTTTGTTGCCTCCTCGGAGAGGTGGCATGTCTAGAAACGGTGAAAAGACTCGCCGGAAAGTGCAGTGGAATGATAGGAATGGAAACAAGCTTGCTGAGGTGTTGGAATATGAGCCAAGGTACCCTTTTTTGTTTTTTCGATTTGGTAAATCTTGGTGAATTTGGGTTGGCTATTTGAATTGTTCTGTTTTTGTCTTGATTTGTTTTCTTTTCATGGTAACTTGTTTGCAATTTTATGATTTGAATGTTCTCTTGGTTAGAATTGGAACACTTGTTATGCACCAGTTGGCTAGTTCAGTTTTGTGTTGCTGTAGGAAGAGGAAAGAAGAGGTTGACATCTTTTTGTTTTTCCTAATTTGGGAAATGTTGTGAATTTTTGCTAAATTTGTATTGTGTAGGGTAGTGATGACATGTCTGTATATATAGTGGTTTGTGATGGTAAGATGGTATTTTTTGCACTAAATAAGCAAGTCTTCTCGAATGAGTTAATGAAGTCTGTGGAAACTTAGGTATCTGTCATTTTCATGTTCATTACCCTTGATTTGATCATGCGGATGTGTTTATGATGATCATCATTTCATTCACTTGTTTGATATTACCTATATTTTATTTTAGGAGTATTTGGATCAACTTAAGGTAATTAAGCTTTAAAGTCTCTGTCAGAAGGTCAAGTTGGATTAGGAATTAGAAGCTGATTATGTTTAATGCTTATAATATTCACAGAATATTTGTGCGTTGATAATTAGTGGATGTATGGTTTTGTTGTTTCTTTAGAGGTTCTTTGAACCGGTACATTCCTCTTAATTTAGACAATTTTGGTCCTTTTTTCCCTTCCTTTCTCATTTCACTGTTTTGTTGTTTGACTTTTGATACTTCTTCCAATGCTGAAAATTTCCAACATATGAAATTGGAACTTGTGACCTTTTTGTTTTATTCTCTTTTCTATTCTATAAAGGAAAAAGAACAAGTCAATTTCAACTTAATTAATGGGTTTATCTTCTCTTAATTAACTTTTTCTATTCCAAAAATTTTAAATTCTAGTTTTAACTTGATTTTTATTGCATGTTTTATCAAAAAAGAAAAATAATTCATGGGTTTATGTTGTGTTTGGATCTTTAGAACGACTACTCTCTTAAAGGTTAGCCTGTGTACCACCATGTCATGGCTTAGATTTTATATCAGATCTTAGTTTGGTTTGACCTAAATAAGTTTGAAATCCAACTGCTTTCTATGGCTGGTTTTAGTTAGGCCTTACTGCAGGTCATCTATTTTATGAGTCTAATTGTGATAATCTGTAAATGGTACTTTTGGATGGTGTTTTCTTACCCAATAGGATTGGAATTTGGAGGGAACTTCAGGTGTTTCATTTTGTATCACCCTCATTTACTAAATAATCCTCATTTAAGTTCAGTATATTTTGTCCTCCATTAAGGGCAACCCTCACCTATTGACTAGCAAGTTTCTTTTGTCATGACAGTATTTAAAAACTGTGAACACTTATCTTATGCTTCTTAGCATTTATAGCAAAGTGAAAAAGATTAAAGAACATTAAATTTAAGTTCAAATTAGAAAAGACTCATTTTTATAGATTAAGACTTTGTGCAGACTTGTAAATTACTAGCTATGTGATTCTTTAATTATAATCCCACAGATTTTAGGATTTGCACAGAATTTGATATGCCAGAGACCATCTTTTCTTTCCAAATCATATTCCTGATCTTTCCATGTGTTTGATCTTAACCAAAAAAACATGTAGAGGCCTCTTAATCTTCTGATCTCCCGAGCATTAGCACTTGCAAAGCCATTGGTTTTAACAACGTGATCTTTGGAGGGACAAATCAATACGCACACAATCTTTCAAGGACCAAAGTTCCAGTTTGCTAAACTTTTAATCTTTGATAATTAGTGAGGCTTTTGATTGTACTACAGGGAAAATGTCAATGTAAGTTGCTGGCAATGATTAGGTTAATATGAGAAATATTGGAGGAATACAATGCTGAGTGTTCCTGCTATCAGTTGTGTCTCCTTAAATATTTGAAGTCTGTCTGACGGACAAGTGTGAATGGGTAAAATTTTTCCAGTGGCCATGGAACAGTATATTAGAATTATCTGATTCTTTAATAACTTCCCACCTATGCATCACAATTTCTTTTGCAGAAGAGTTTTCACTACCTAAAAATAATTTATTATGATTGTTGAGTCTAGAGCATTTGCATTTGCATTAATGGCACATTTTGAAAAACATGAAACCCATTATATTTTTTAGTTAACTACTATGAATTTCATCAAATATAGAATAAAAGTGGTGCCACTGAAATCACAGGAGTAAGGCTTCTCTTGTACCTGTGCAATCATTTTCCTTGCTTTCCTTTCTGTTTCATTTTTAGTATCTTTGTGGTTATTGAATGTAAAAGGTAGAATGGAGTGAAATGCTAGATTAGATTTAAGATGTGTTGCCTTTTGTACAAGTTAGGAATAAGAATGATGGGATAATAAGGAGAATAAGTAGCAAAAATGCAGGCTAGTTGGTTTTAGTGAGGAAGAGTGCATTTAAAAAGGTGTTTTACTTTGACTCAGACTGGAAAAGAATTAGGGACTTATGCTGGTGAGTTCCGAGGTGCAATTTCATTCTGCTTGCTCAATTCATGAAGAAGTTGAAAATGCCTTAAATCATGGGCTGGATTCTTAACCTGTGCTGTATTGAGGAAGGATTTATTGGTCACTGTCTCTTATTAGTTATTAGTGAGACTCAGCTGACAATACTAGTTGGGAAGCGCTTAAGTTCCTATTTATATGGGAAAGGTAACACGCAAGGCTGCATCTGTTAACAGCAGTGAAATTCTGGCAACACTTATAGAAACTACAGGGATAAAATTTATGACATTGACAAACTCCGGGAGAAAGTGATAGAGGAAAAATTGACATGGGGAATAGTATATGTGAAGGGTAAAAAAATCATTGAAGCCAGATGGCTTGAAGTGACCAACTATAATCATTTTGAGAAAAAATAGACTCATTTCATCTTGTCTTTTTCTTGATCTACTGAACTCGTGTAATTAGATGTGTAGTTCATACAATGTATGAAAAATATAGGAGCTGCTTCTATGATGGAGTTAAGGATGTGTTGAAATGTACTTAAAAATTCTGTCAGATCCTTAATTTAATTTCGCCTAAAGGAAAGAGAAGGGAAAAAATAGTAGGAAAGAAAAAAAAATTAAGGTTTTTTTTTTTTTTTTTTTTTTTGTGTTTGGGATAAAAATAAATGCATTTGCAATACAACTTCAATGTAACAAAATGGAGTATGGCAATCAGTTTTATGTGTGTTGTTTATTGAGATATACAAGAATTATTTCCCATTTGGTCTCCCATTGTGTCTGCAGTGATGTCAGTGATTCAGAAGATGAGGATTCAGATTCTTGCATCTGTACAATAATGTAGAAACCATCTTGATAATTGTCTCAAACTCTGCTGGATCAGGGGGCATTATTGTGACTTGCCAACCCTGATTATGACCAAAACATGACAACTCGACAAGTTTGATCTGTGTTGTGTTTTGAGGTGGGACCAACAGTTCAATAATCCAAGACAAGTGGCTTCTCATGTCTACCAAGCCATGGATCCAGTTCATCTTACTGGGCTTTGAGATGATTTCATAGATGGACTTTGGGGTGAGCTCTCGTATGTAGATCAAAATACAGATGATAGCAATATGATTTGGAGAGTGGTCACAGCTTTCATGCTTAGCCACATCTACTGGTACTGTAAAAGCTGTGCTGTCAATTGCTTTGATCATCATTTTTCTAAATTAAAGTGGGAGACACAACTATTAAATATTTCCTTTTGTTTTCTTGGTTCCTCAATATATGGAACCAGTTTTCATGATCTGGGTATTCATTCTCAAATAATTTTGCTGAAGCAGTCCTTGTGTACTGCTTGCATCTTTGCTGTTGAATAAACGTTTATATTCAGTTCTACTTTTTATGCTAATCTACTCTTCATATCAACTTATGTTGTACAGACTGTCCAAACAAGAGTTTATCCTATTTGGGAATCTACTTACTCCACCATGTGCTTGACTTGACAATAACCTTTTATAGAAGTTGAATTTATCAATCCAACTATTAGATGAGAAGTTCTCATGAGATAGATCAAGTCTTTAAAAATTAATATTTTATTAGACTAATTTATTCCACTTTTAACTTGCTTCCTAATGTAAGCAAATTTCAATTTTTAGAGTAAATACCTATGTTGGATATGTTAGGTGCAAACATGAATACATAAACAGACAGAACTTCACTCCATTTTATTACAACATAACTATTGACAGCAAAACAAATGATAATAATTACACGCACAAATACAATTCAGTCGTCCCCCCAACTGGTTTATACCAACTTGCTGAAGGAATAAACGACAGAAGAATAAAATTTGATGCATTCTCTTCTATAATCGATGTCCACATATAGGGTGTTAATATTGTATTGCACTTAATTGTGTGATTCCCCACCAAGTAAAATCTGGTTTATCAAGTCAATGGAATTAATTTTTCTATGTCACAACGGTAAAGTTGTGTCTTGGTGACTTGTTGGTTATGAGTTCGAATCTGAAAACAGCCCTTTTACATATGCAAGGGTAAGACTACGTACAATATTTCTCCCCCTTACTTGCGCATAGCGTGGAGCCTCCGATAATGGGGTACGTAATTTTTTTTATTCTCTGTCATGCCTAATCATTAGCAATGAACTGTAGTCATAGAGCATTTGGATTTGGAGAAACTAGCCAATTTGAAAGACTAGCATAAACTTCAATTTCTGAAAATAGAGGGTTGGAGTTATGTACATTTGATTCTGACCTGAAAGTGAAAGGTGAGAAATTTAAGCTTGTTTCAAAGACCAAGGGCTTGCCTTTCTTTTGCTCTGGCTGAACATTCTCCTTCCTCCTGTGCTTATCACTTGATCTAGCTTTTGCTTTGATTTCTTTCCACTGAGTCAGGTTCTCTACAGGGCTCATTACTGAATGCATGCACATGCTTCTGTTTTGTCCACTTAAATTTGATTTCATCCCAGCATCATTGGGATCAAGTGGCAATTGATTCTTTATTCTTTCTTCTGCCACCAAAGAATACAGCTCAAGCAATTCTTTTTTCTTGTGTTCTGATTACATGCTGCAAACTCTTTATTATCTTTTTCACTGCCATTACTATGACTATCATCAAATACATCTTTGTTGTCGTATTCTTCAATATCTGATTCTTCATATGCTATTCAATAATTGGTTAAGGATTTAAAAGTGTTAGATATTGGTTAAGGATTTAAAAGTGTTATATTATTTTTTCTTAAAAGTATTACTAACATGCTGTGATATTTCATAGGAAAAATGTGTTTTAGCTTTCTTAATTTTGTGTTAAAATTGGTCTGCAGTCTTTATGCTTTAAAAATGATAATTTAGTCCACGTATCTTCCATAATTGGTAAAATTTGTCTCTCATTTATCTTAAGTTTCATTTTTTGTTATCAGCAAAACAATATTAAGAACGATGAAAAAGGGTACAAGGGGTACCCAACCCTTACCGTATGTCTCTCATTTGAGTTCATATAGAGGAACACAATTTATCAATTATTAAAAATAGAAGGATCGAAATTATTGTTTTTAAAATAGTAATAACTAAAATTAATTTTGACCAAAAAACTAGAACTTTTAATACATTTTATCCTTTCGAATTGAAACAATCTAACTCAGTTGCTAGCATTGCCACAAAGTGACAGTGACAGAGTGTAATATATATGATATGGCTTGTGACAAATTTAAAAGCCGTTTGGCTCCATTTGAGTTTCGAAAATGATAACGTTGGGCACGCAATGATGACTGAAAGATGCGGTGGGCGCATGAGTTTCTTAATCATGCATGAGTAGGGGACAAGCACATAGAAGTGCTCTATGTGTGAGATCTAAAATGCGAAATTCTTTTAGTTAGTAAATCCAGAAAAACATAATAAAACATTAACGCATAGCCAGAGAGAAATCAAGTTTAACAATATTCATAAAATAGTATTTAACAAATATAACGGTATGCCATTGAGTCTGGGACGATGTGGGCACTTGTTCTTTGAATGAGTGGGGGTTCTACATATTGAACAATGCTTTGCTTGCCCCAGATCTCTTTGGTCCATCTCAGCACGAATACAAATTGAATTTGGGTGACCTTTTTTGTTCCTTCCCATTTCAAGATTGTGGCGTATTGGTGGGCCTTTATATTTTAGCCCGTAACTTGGGTGCTTCATTTTTCTAAATGATCCATTATACACATGATACATAATTAAGCATGTAAAATTTATCAATTAACAGCCTATAACTTATAACTAGATGTGCACATATTACTTACATGCAACTATCGCATGCGAACATGACGTGGAGATTTTGAAATTTACCACAATCACAACATTGTTATGAAAGGTTTATATTGTATTTTTCTGGCAAATGCCACTTTGAAGGATGAAAGGATTCCTTCGCTAAGAAAAATGTATTTTGCTGATCAAACTCAAGCACATGGCACGAGTTAGCCTTAGCTTCTTCATCAACAATGAACTTGGCAACAATGTCTGTCAAGTCTTTACCATTAGCCATCATTGCCATTGCTTGCTTCCCCTTGTGATAAAATATTTGTTGCATTTCATACGTCGTGTTGACCACCGAAAAAATAGGAAGAGTCCTTACTTTTTTAGCATATTGTTCATGCACTCCACTAGATTTGTAGTCATGTATCCCCAATGTCGCCTTGAGGAAAATGTAGTTGTCCATTTATCTTTAGGGATTTCACCAAGACAGTTTATCGCTTCTGGATGTTCAACTTTGAGATTATTGTAGTAATAAGCAAACTTTGGTGTAGTCATGGTGTAGCCTAGGAAGTGTTCAACAAAACATGTTTAAAATGTTAGTCGGTATAAAACAATGTTGTAAAAATAATAAGTTGTTTAGTTGCTGTGCATACCCATGCTAATAACGTCCTTCTTTAGAACTGAGTTTTTGAATTTTCTCATGAAATTTTGTGCTATATGTCGAATATAGAACACATGCACAAATATGTCCATCCACTGCCTTCTTGTTGATACACACTTATTGTTGATTGATGCCTGTTTGAGATCAGACACAAGTTTTCTTTCGTTGCTATGTGCCTTTTTTTAGTTTTCTAGAAAAAAAATACCATGGAGGCCCAGTCTCACCCTCAACAAGGACAAAGTCTATTAGCATTACATTGTTCTCCCCATCTTGTGCCACTGCCACTAAGAATGTGTATTTGTACTTCCTATAAAGCCAAACTACTGGCTTCAATATTTAATCCCATCAATGCAAGCCTTGAAAGTCCAAAAAAGATGCTTGTATGTTTCACAACTAGGAAGTAACTTTCCTTCTTCATCTTTTGGAGGCACCTTTTGTACCAAACAATGGTGCCAAGAAAAAATGTTTGCAATGCTAGCAACAATCTGGGTAGGTTGGTGTAGGATTGCTCCCAGTTAGCATATGCTTGTTCAAGTGCCCATTGTTTTGCGAGCCACACCTTTCTATAGGAAGGAGTGAATTTGTGAAGTCGTTTTATGTGCGCAATCAAGGTCGATATCAACATTGTTGCATCTTCTTTAACCATCAAAAGGATGCTTCTTCCAATGACGTCGTGCCTCAACTTGTTGTGATCTTGTGTAATCCTTGTCGACACACAAGTGTGGGGCTCCTTAAGTAATTTGAACTCCCATTTTTTTTTGAGTTCGTGCCCCCGTTGATGCTTTTAACCTATATAGCTATTCAAATTAGTATTTTACAAAACTTAAATGTTATGACAAAAATGAAAAAAAATGCTAAAATGATTTACCTCCATTCAAACTTTTGTTCTTTGCAATCCAGATTCCATCTTTAGAATTATACCTATTCACATAGTAAAGAAACATAATTCTTTACACAATACAGATTTATTGTGACTATAAGTTCAATTTTTGTGGAAAATCTCATTCCTTCAAAGATTTCTCTAAAGACGTGGTTGGCTTCTCTCGATCGGTCTAGACAAGTGCCCATATTTTTTTTATCATGCCAATGTTAAGTGTTGACTATGTTACACATGTGTGTTGGGACATCGTAAGAAAGTTGTATTCGTGTTGGGTGATCAATAGGTTGAACCTTGTTGTTGTCGTCATTGTCGTCGTTGTTGTCATCATGGTTTAACATGATTTCTTCTTCATCCTCATTAAAAGGACCAACATTTTTGTCTGATGTACCAGCCTCTGCGTAATGTGGTTGAGATTTTTTAGGAATTGGCAAATCCTCTGGCATGGGATGCCCCTTATCGCAATTGGGGTTCTCATTGAACACAAGGGGGCAAGGAAGTTCATGATCATAAATTGATGTTGATGGAAAAAATTGTGTGTACGAAGGGGCGACCAACAATTGTGCAATGATGCAATGTCATCATCTCAATCATTTTGTTGGACCTGAGTGTTGTAGTAATCAAGTCAGGCTTTGATAAGATTTAGATGTAGTATAGTAGGATAGGCCAATGTTGGTGGCCCGATCATATTTTTTAGATTAAGTTTGGTTGAAAATTTATCCTAGTTGATACTTATCGTAATTTGTTGGTTCAACAATCTAGCTAGGGTGACTAGCATTGCCATATCTAACAAATGACTCAAAACCAGAGAGACATTGATGATGGTAAAAAATAATAAACATTTTTCTATGTCAGTGTCTTCTTGTAATCTTATTTTCCTATACCTTATTAGTCCATTACCAACTATCAATGGGTATCTATAGGTAAGTTCCTCAATTATTTTGTTATATTGAGTTTAATTTTGTGGTATATTTTATGATACAAGGCATCTAGTGTCATGCCTTGTCTCATACTTAATCACGGTTGGCTTCTGCAGTCGAACGTGACTTCCTCATATGATTGTCTAACCTCTCCATTGTAGTGGATCATAGTAGAAACAACTTGTGGTGAATTAGCCATGGTATCGTTTAGTTTGAATGGTTTCAAGCATATTGTGGTGTTTAAGAATTGTCGCAAACTGTCTGGCCACGACGGGACGACGATGAAAAAGAAGATTCCCAAAAAAGGGAAAACTTGAGGGGAGTCGCCACCAACGTTTATTTAAGGAAAATGTCGGAAAAACCAAAAAGATAAGACATGGTCTACGATTTTAGAGAAAAAGAGTTCGGGAGTCATTTATGCATGGGGAAGGTGTTAGCACCACACACGTCCGTCATGAAGAAGACAACCTTTAATCGAGTGTGCTAAAAATAAAGTAACTTTTTAATTATTTATTTTCCCTTAAGAACATGAATTATGTTTTTTTTTTATTTTTGTTTATTCAGAAAAAGAAATCAATTTGTTTTAGAAAAAAGAGGATTATATATATATATATATATATTTTAGTTTTTTAGGTCGACAAGGGGTTTGCCCTCGCTCCTACGTATCTCCAAGTGCAATGAGGAAATCAGACTTACGTAGTTCTTTGTAGAAAATAGCTTGATTGGGTTGATTTTATTTTTTCAAAAGATTTGTTTCAATTACTTGAAAAATAGTTGTTAAGGCGTTGGACCTTGAAACGACATTGAATTTGAAGAAAAAGCGAAGAGAATTGCTTAAGGCATTGGACCTTGAAGCAATCTTGAGTAATATGTAATTTTTGAGAAAACGGAGAATTGAGTGATCCTTTATTTGAGTATTTTTAGTTTTTTAGAAAAAATTTTGGATTTGCGGTAAACTCTATGAAATCAAGCAAGTCGGGGACCCAGCATGACATTCACAAAATCTATCCACGTATTATTGAAATACTACCAAGTGAGTCGGAGAGCCAGCATGGAGTGCACGAAACATAAGTGCATACTAAAGATACTAATACAAAAATAAATGAATAATTGACATAACATTACATAATTAAATAAATCAAATGGAAATAGAAAGGGATAGAATAGAAGCGGGGAGTACACTTAGTAATTAGAGGTGCATACATGAAGAAAGGGGGTGTAATCAGCAGTGTTTATTTAATTACAACATGAGCCAGACCAAACAGATAAGAGGTGCATTTATGAATGTGGGAGTGTAAATAGCAGTACATATTTTTTCAAAGTGGACTAGGCCCAATAGCTAAGGGGTATGCAGTTATAAAATTGAAGGTGTAAATAGCATTACATGTTTTGTTTCAAAGTGGGCCAGATCCAACAGTTAAGGGTGTGCTATTATGAAAAATGGGGCTTGAAACAACATTATGTTTTTGGTTTCAAAATGGGCTAGGACAAACTGTAAAGGGGTGTGCAGTCATGAAAAAGTGGACTGAAAATAGCATTACGAATTTTGTGTTTTAGTGTAGATGACAGGGGTGTACTTATGAAATGGTAGGTGGAAATAGTAAACATAATGTTTTTTTGGGCTAGGGTTGGAACAGGTCAACCCAACCAGTGCTTAGTGGCTGGGCACAACAGCCTCTGGCCAAATGGCCAAAGACGAGCTTTCGCGAAGGAAGCATGGCCCCCTGTCGCCACCGGCGAGGGGGTATGGGGCGTGGTGGT
The DNA here is from genome assembly GCA_007407185.1 of Glycine tomentella. Taxonomy (NCBI): domain Eukaryota; kingdom Viridiplantae; phylum Streptophyta; class Magnoliopsida; order Fabales; family Fabaceae; genus Glycine; species Glycine tomentella. The sequence goes on from PYAF01003778.1 coordinate 293,719, forward strand.
CGCCATGGTGGGGGCGAGGGTGGCATGTGGTGGTTGGGTGGTGGTGATGGCGCGGTGGTGGTGGTAGCACGGTGATTAAAAGAAACTTAATGCTTGAAGCATGGTGTGCAGTGTTTCGTGGAGGAGGCACGGTGGTGGTGCGCGTCGTGTGCGGTGGTTTGTGGTGGTGTGTGGTAGCGATGGCCATGGTGGTGGCCGAAGCTGGCATAGTGGTGGTGAAAAATGAAAAAGAAGGAGGAGAAGAGAGGGGAAAGGAAGAAAGAAGGAAGAGAGGGGAAGACAGAAAATGGAGGTTACCTGAGACCTCTCCTTCTCCTCTGGCCCCGCCGCCAAGTGGCACAACTTTGTTGGTCTGCTCCTCCTTCTCAGGATCCGCACCAGTCTGTGCAATTAATGCACAAACTCCTTCCTTTTTTTTCTTCTTTTTCTTGTGTGGCTTTTCCTTGACCTAATGGGCCTCTTTTTTCTATTTTTTTCTATCTCTTCTCTTCTTTTTTTACTAACTGTTATATATTTTTCTTGTCTTTTTTTTTATCTCTCTTTTTTTTTTCTTTTTACTTGGACAAAATTAGGGCATGACAAGAAGAATGTGATGTATAAGAAGTGTATATAGTATGAGAAGATTGTTGTATCACACTTGTAATTGGTGGCCTGTTGCAAAGACACACTCCATGACTTAAATAAGTATTTCGTATCGTCTCAGTTCTATATTTTTAATGTTAAAAAGTAAAACACAATCATCAAGGCTATCTTTTGGTAAGAGCCCTGTGTGCCAGTGTCATCATATCTACATACTCTAAGTTTAAACAATATGTTCATTAGGCACGCATGAAGCTATGATCATTACAAACATAACCTAAGCTGGCTAGCATCACAAGACAAATTTCGATGTGGCACAGTCCACTATAAAATAACACACCCTAACCAAGGCTACATACATTTTAAGTGATGCATTGTTCATTAGGCCCGCCTAATTTTGACTCAGGGCTTAACAATGTTAAGGCTATGAATAATTTCATGCACTATTCATAAGGCATGCCCAGAGTTATGATCATTGCAATCATAGACTAAGTTGATGAACATCATGACATGTATTTCGACGAAAGAAAATTAATGATAGGTGTGAACAATGGACAAGTTTGGGTGAAAAAAATTGTAGTCGAATTAAACTGAAACAATACTTATGTGGCCCATCTCTGACCATATAAGCTTTCAGATTAGGTGAGTGATGGATGAGTCGGGTTACGGACAGGTTCACTCGAATATGGAAATAAAAAAAATATCACTTTTTTTGGCCGCAGAAGAATGGAGATGAAGAAATAGTCGGTGAAATGAGAAGAAGAAACACACGGTCATTTCAGTGAAGATCCGTTGGAGATGGTGGCCTAGCTTGTTGGTGAAAAGATGAAAAAAGAGATAGTTTGTGGACAATTTTTAAAGAGATTGTCAATCGACAAGGTTCTAGATTCTTCAAACACAGATCGGGGGAGCCAAAACCACATGCAAAATTTTGTTATGAGGAAAACCAAAAAAGAAGCTAAGAAAGACCTTGAATGATTTAGAAAGGTGAAAGTTTGTGTTAAAAAGTGATGGTGAATTTCTAAATAATGATTTCAAAGCACCATTTTATTATATGATGATCGGGCATTAAAATAAAATTTTGAAAAGTTAAAAGGAAGAAAAAGGGAAAATTAAAAGAAAAACATATGCATTCTAGACTTGTAGTAGCTAGTATGTCTATGTGAACTTGTTAAGTGACTGCTCTGAATCTTACTTTAGTTACAGGGCTTATTAAATATATTCACATTAATTTTTTTATAGAATCTCTTTTAAAAAGACACCTACATTGCTTCTTAAAACAAAATTAGTAACAATTAATTTTAAATAGTCATACTTCTAATTTAATAAATGTTTTATATAAATTATATAATGTTATATTTGATCAGTAGAAATATATACATAAGTTTTGTACAAATGAAAGACTTTTATTATTTTCTTAAATTCATAATGTATTTAAAGATGTTTATAAAGAAAATAAATGACATGAACTATTTTGATCATAAAATATGTGAATATTTAACAATAATAAAATAATGAAACTGGTTTTGAAAAACAAAATGTTTTATTTCTAAATAAAAAGTGAGAGATTCAATCACTTGTTCCAATAAATTATTTATGTTTTCCTAGATGACATCAATCAATCAAACATATGTTGCGCATAAATCAAGTAAGAGTATTAATATTATTTTCTATGTAAGAACCAATTGACCAACAAATTTCTCTCCTAAACTGTTAACGTAAATTGGAGTATCTGATTTTTCTTTGGTAGGTTCGGTTACCGACGATTTCCATTTTTCAAAAATCACAATCGACCACTAAAATCCAAATTAATGAAAATTTTAACCGATAGTAATCTGAGTATCCGATCGTAACCGTCTGTTTATCCACTTTGACTTCGGGTCGAGCGGATTCGGATGGTCCACGATTTTCTGCTCACCCCTAGGTAACGAGGGTTATTTTCTGGACAAAAATTAAACAACAAAATCAAGAATTTTATTGCATCACAACAAAATGACATCATAAGGCTATTTTTTAGAGGCTGCAAATCTACATTAAGCACGATTACACACATGAGAAAGGAACATACTGATTGAGTGTTTTTAGTATAGTATTTTTCTATTCTTATTAGCTTATTTGACTTATCTTGGATTCTTATTTTCTCATTTTAACTCAGTTTTGGTCTTAGGCAAATAATTGGGCTTAATTGATAATTGTTGCTTATTTTCAGATTTTGTGCTTACTTGACCTATCTTCCTTGTGCAGGACCTAGAGGATTCTACAGAACTCCAAATGAAGCATATATGGATAGATAAGGACAAGAGTTACAATTTTGTTAGAGATAAGCATAGGCCAGTTCTGCCGTTTTGAGGGTCAAATTAGGCTTGGAATTCAGAACCTCTACACTTGAGTTTTGTACTACGAGTTTAAATTTTGATTTATGTAATTAGCATAATTAGTTAGTTTAGATGGGCCTATGTATTAGTGTAGCTAGTAGTTATTTGAACACACACATAGACATAGATACAAAGACATAATTTCTAGCTTCTCGTGCAAGTTTTCAGAATTAAAATTTTTTCTCTCTTCTTGTCTCAACTGTTCTTCATTGTTCATTATTTTTCTTCTTCCTTTCATCTCTGTTCTTCTATTTTTGTCACACAAATTTTGTGGCTCTTTCACTGATGATGATCATGAAAGGCTAAACAATCAATCAATCCAAGGATCTAGTCCAAGCAAGGAGTATTTGAGTTATGGTTTGGTATTCTAATTTCTATGTAAATGTTCATCTTCTTATTCAATCCTCTTTTCGATTTTCATGATTATGAATATGTTTAGGATTGAAAAAAAATTAGGCTATAGATTTATTTCCTAATTTTGAATTTTAATCATAGATTGTTTGGATGATATTTCAACCCGATTTGTGATTTCAATTGATTTAGGAGTTAATTCGATCGAACTGCTTCTAATGATATTGAATGAACATTCATAATATAATCATTATCTGAGAACTATGATAATTTGCATTGCTTAGTTTGGTGAATTGGATTGATATTCTTGAATCTGTTTACAACATGTTTTTATCAATTCTGTTAGTTTCTGCATTTTTCTTCAATTCTTGTTTGTGTTTTTAAAATTTTTGTTCACTATCTGCAAACTGTTTGATTAACCCCCATGCTTTTTATAAGTGGATTAAGTTAGGAACCAAATTGAACTGTACCTTTGAGTCAACCTAGATTAATCATGTGCTACAAAATTATCTTAGTTTTAATTATTTTGTAGCGATTCGACAGTCGTTATCACACACCTAATAATATATATATATATATATATATATATATATATATACAAGCGCTCATAAAACTACGCTAAACCAATTTAATGGTACATTGTCTTGTCATTGGTGATGTATCAATTTTAACTTTGCTTAGGTTTATACTTTTTGTCAAGATATTGTGCTAGACTGCTAAAGATCCTCCAAGACTATGTATTAGTATCCTCAATAGTAGCATACAACTTAACTGAGGTAAGGACTGGGTGTTGTCTATGTATGTCGAACAATGACATAATGTCATTATCATATTGAAGTTTATATGACGTATAATGAAAAACATCCACCGACAAATTGAATAGGGCATCGAAAATGGATTTTGCTTGTAGTTTTGTCCTCGACAAGTTGAAGCTTACGATGAATGTCTTGCTTTAAACCATCAAGTGATGATACATGAGTAATATCCATTAGATTTAGATATGTTTTTGATCCCTAAAAAATACTCAAATTTTGCGATTGCTCCTTGATTTTTTTTTCTTTGTGGTTGCTCCCTACATTTTTGTGTCTTTGATCCTTGTTATTGGGTTCCATCAAATGGTTGTTGACGTGTCCACAACGGACACCTCACATGTCAACTTGTAAATAAAATAGTTTTTCTACTTTTTAAATCGGTTATATTTATAACCGATGTAAAAAAAGTTATTATTCTACATCAAGGAGGAATATGGGTGACGAAAGGAATTTTTACATCGGTTATATTATAAATGATGATGAAAAATAATGTTTTCTACATCGGTTATAACTATAAACGATTTAAAAACGTTGAAAAAATTGATGCATTTTACATAAGCATACACATGAGTAGGTGACATGTGCCTTTAGTGGGCACGTCAACAACCACAAAGAAATTATTTTAGGGAGCAATCACAATATTTGCATATTTTTTAGGGACCAAAAACATATTTAAGTCTATCCATGCTTAGTTTGTCTAACGTTACCATTGTAGTAGATGCTTGCAAATGAATGTGATGAGCTCATGATTTGGAAATCGCTGATTGAAGTGACTATTGGATGTAAGGCTTCATGTGATGGTTTTCAGAAAGGAGAAGTATTTGTTGGAAGAGGTAGGGCATTAAATAAAAATACTAGGTTTTGCGTGAAAAGAATGCAACAGATAGGATTGCACCAAAAATTTGAATGGTGTAAATTGCATCTATTGCTACGTGGTTATTGATCCTCTATGAAAGAATAGTAGTGTGTAGTCTATTTGGCCAGAAAATAAGCAACGACAAGGATTGCATCGATGGATTAAACGGGTTAGATCACACCAGTTCAATCGTGATCGCTCATTTTCTACCATAGAAAGACGAAAATGTTAATGATTCCTGATGCACAATCAATAACCATATTGATGGGTTGTCAGAAACATGAACTATTACTATGTAGAGGTCAGTCATTCAATGAAATAACACTTGCTAAGTGAAAATAACGCAACAGATAGGATTGCACTAAAAATTTGAATGTTCTATGTTGCATCGAATGCAACGCGATTATTGTTACAACATGAGCTCATACTAAAATGTGTTGGGCATTTTTACTAAAAAGATAAGCAAGAACTCATATTTCACCAACAGATTGAACAAGTTGGATTGCATCAATTTGCATGCAAAAAACTATTATGACACGGAGTAACGTAGGTTGCAACAAAGTATAAATACACATAATTTGAGGCATACACATACAATTTCTCCACTAAGTAAAACAAATATCTATTCCAATCCGTTTGTGTTTGTTGTGTTAAACAAAAAATGTTGTCTTCAATGTTTCTATGGAAACAACACAAACACAGATATGCGCATATACATAACATGGTCTGTTAAAAAATGTTCATTTTCATTATGTATATTTATATTATTTGGTCCTCGTAATCTTGTTGCTAACAATTATGGTTTAATGCTTTTATCAATAGGGTAATGCACAAAAATTCATTGTTTCATACTGCCACTCAATGCTTGCGTTGAATCCTCTAATAGAATCATTGTTCGAGGAATGAAAGACAAGAAATGGTCTTGGTAGGACAACCTATGCAGGACCTCCACATCACACCCCTAAATACCTTCAATGGTACCATATTAATTAGGTACAACCAAGGAACTTAATCCCACAACCCAACAAAAATGGTCCAAACAACATGTTGAATGAAGATCTCAAAGAACAACATCATCAATAACAAAGTGCACGAAGGCATGATGTATCTCCACAATAGAGTACCTTTGATGTAGACACCATGACAAATTTTGACATGGAGAGCCACCTTGTCAATCATTTGCATTGTCTCTGTCCGAATAACAACCATAAGCAAGCGTTGACAATGATCCATAATTCTTTGCATCCACTCTTACAAAATTCTACAGTAATATTTTTGGTGCAAATCTGGGAACCCCAAAGTTAGTTGTTTCATATATGAAAAATATGTACTCTAGTTCAAACCCATTGTATTCCATAACGGTGGTGGTAGGTTGCCATTGAATGAGGAGCATGTGAGTTTTATTCTGCCATTGTTTAGTTTAAATATCATTCAGGATTTTGATCAATCACATGAACTTGCTGACAATGGACAACATGAAACACGACCACAAGAACAAAAAAACAACCCCAGCAAAATCCGCACCATATGAGAAAGCCTAGACTTTGTGGCACTAGATCCCATTTTGGAGATTAATTATGTATTTTGCTTTTATTTATCGCAAGTATTTATTTAAGAAAATGTTGTCAATATTTTTCATGTTTTTCTAATTTACTTATGGAGCGATCTGTAATTTTTCATCATGATAAATTCATAATCATAGTTTGATAACATCTATTTGAACTATTTCAAAAAAAAAAAAATCATCTTACTTCAAAATTTCATTTCATGAGTGCAACTTTTGCCTCTTATATGGTTATGTGTATTAGGTATTTTGGTTTCAATAATGCTCAATTTCCATAGTTTTCATGGAAATGAAACCGACAATACAACTTGGAAGACTCCAATCGGCCAAAAGTCACATAAAAAAGTGCCCTAAAACTAGAAAAAGTCACATTTACTTCAAAATTCATTCCATGAGTGCAACTTTTGGTGTCTATGTGGTTATGTGTATCTGGTTTTGTTTTTGTTCCAATAATGTTTCATTCTCATAGTTTTCATGTCCATAAAGGCGAGAATACAACTTTCACGACTACAATCCTCCTAAAATTGCATAAAAAGTGTCCAAAAACTAGAAATTTTCACTTTTACTTCAAAATTTCATCCACAAGGACAACTTTTGCCACCTATATGAAAATACAATGAACGCTAATCAAACAAACCAAGAGAGGGGGTGAATTGGTTTATATCAAGGATTTAAAATTTTATTCAAAATAATTTGTGGAATATGTAAGATGGATCGTATCACATAAAAACCTTTTGAAATACAAAATCTTTCTTTCAACCAAAATCACCCTTGGAATTCAAGAAATGTTTGAAAGTAAATCTTGTTGATAATTTCTTAATCACCCACATTCAATCAATGAGAAATGAATAGAATTAGAATAAAGAACACACCAATTTATACTGGTTTACCTCTCAACCTTGGAGGCTACATCCAGTTGCTTCCAACTAACACTAGGTTAGAGTTATTACTATATCAAAGAATCTTTTAGGAGTTTATAGGTGATCTCTTTATCAATACTAGACAAAGATATAGATTCTAAAACCCTATTAGAATACAAATCACCAAGATACTGAGAACCCTACTCAGAATTGCAATCACTAGAGAACCCTACTCTAGCATGCTTAAAAAGAAACTCAATGATATATTTCAATACAACAGAAATTGTTAAGAACAATTAAAAAGATAGGTTCAAGATAAACACAACCTGATATCTTTCATGTGTGACTGAATGAAATGATGTTACCACATTCTCCAGGTTGCAAGAAACAAATTCTCAGAATCACAATCTTGAAAACCTTCTTTTTCTAAAACATCTCTTAAAAAATTCAGAAATCTTGATCACACAAGATGATGTTTGAACTCAGAGTAAAACACGAATTTGGGCACTTATGAAAGCTCAGAAACTTTTGGGTAAGTCACTCTTGTAGTGAGTAAATCGCTCAATGTCTATTTATAAGAAAAAGACTCACCAAGTTTATAAAAAACAAAATTAACTGTCAGTAATCGATTAATCCGTAGGTGTAATCGGTTAAATTGCCCTATGTAATCGATTAAATTGACTAAATAATCAATTAAATTGTTCATCAGCTTTTTGGAAATGTTTCATGAACAAAATAATCGATTAAACCACATTGTAATTGATTAAAGTAGCAACCCATGAAAGTTTAAAACACTTATGTAATCGATTATGATTCATGGTAATCGATTAACACAGAACGACATGATTTTCAGAAATAGACTATGTAATCGATTACAAGAAATGGTAATCGATTAAGTCAACAATGCATGGTTTTCTTTTAATACTATGTAATCGATTAAAACGAGCATGTAATCAATTAAACTGTTCTTCAAGGCTTTTCCAGAAATGTTTGAATGTCTTTAATCGATTAAACCTCTTATGTAATCGATTAAAGCAGTGAGACAAGCTTTTTAATCAAGTAAGCCTTGAGAACTTATCATTTTGAAAAACCATTTGATTTCTTTGAGATTTAAAAACATGAATGCATGATCATGAGAATGCACATGCTAATGAAGGATCACAAGGCATTTAACTTGAACCACTTAGACAAATTACAAATGCCTTCAAGTGATTGCGCATGTAAAAAGCTAAAACAAAATCAAGTCTTCAACCTTGGTTCAATCTCCTTATAGCTTCCTTTAAATTCAACACTATATGGTTGTGTATCAGGCATTATGGTTCCGATAATGCTTCATTCCCATAGTTTCCATATCAATGAAGTTGATAATACAACTTTCACAACTCCAAGTGACTTAAAATTGCATAAAAAAGTGTCAAAAACTAGAAAAAAATCACCTTTACTTCAAATTTCATTCCATGTGTGCATCTTTTGGTGCGTATATTGTTGTGTATAAGGTATTTTGGATCCAATAGTGTTTCATTTTCATAGTTTTCATGTCAATGAAGTCGACAATACAACTTTCACAACTGCAACTAACTTAATTAAAATCGCATAAAAAAGTGTCCTAAAACTAGAAAAATGTTGTTTTTTAGGATTTTTGAGAGGAAGAAAAATAATGTGTAGAGAAGTATCTATTATTTTATTGAAGCTGCTATATATAAAGGTAACAAAGCATAATTGATACATCCCTTATTTGCAGGCATAACAACATAATTTTAATTTTCTTAAAAAAATCATAAACTCCAACTATTTCCAAATATTTGATATGTAAATTTAAAATTAAACTCCTATAAACTAGGGAAGAGGTTGCAATTGTTATGACACATTTGCATAAAATCTTCTCCTTGTCTTAATAGTTGTAGACACCTTTAATTTTTAAAAAATTTCAAATTTGGCTTTTGCTTTTCTTCTTTTGTTTGGTTTGTAATCTTTGCCATCATATTTCTCACTTGGAACCCCCATCACATTCTATGTAGGCTTATTTTCTTAAGCCTTATGGTCTTTAAGGTTTTTCTCATGCAGCTTCTTTCCTGGCTATTTCTTGTCGGCATTGTCATCTTCATTATCTTCTTGCTCCTCCTTCATCAAATCTAAGGAGAAACTCTTGCCTTTCATATGAACTTTGAACACTTCTAAGTTGCATGCATCTTTAATCACACAAATTTTGTGTTCAAAAGACACCTTATAGCCTTTCTCCAGTAACTGAGCAACACTTAATAAATTTTGATTAATCTCAAGAACATATAAGAAATCAAAGATATATTTCAAACCTGTCAAGCTTTTAGTAGAAATGGTCCTATTTCCCTTTATTGAGATGAAATCGCCATTTCCAATTTTTACTTTGGAAACAATGGTTTTGTCACGCTCCTTGAAGAGATTCTTGTTGTTGGTCATATGGTTTTTTGCAACTGTTGTCTATTAATCTTGAATAACTGGAACTACTGCTTGTAGCAAAGCATGTTGCAACAAAGTGTTGCTCATCTTCTTGTTCTTCCGTTGTCACCTTTGCGTCCTTTGGTTTAGACTTGTAGATTCGTTCTGCATGTACCAGTTGACCACTCTTATGGCATTTTGAGTCTGGCCTCCACCAATAACAGTTGAAAACAATAGGAATACCCACAATAACCAAGAAAGGGGGGTGAATGGTTTGATCTTAGTATTAAAAAAAATTTGTTTATTAAAATCAGAGTTAAAGTATCTTAATCACTTTTAAACCTAGAATGCTTTTAATCAATCAAATCACTCAGCTCAAGAAATCAATAGCTCAAAACAGAACTTGTTGAGTAATGATAAAGATACCAAGAACAAATGAATAAGATAACTGAAGAAATAGAAAAGCAACCCAAGAATTTATATTGGTTCACTTCTCAAAAGAAGCTACATCTAGTTTCTTCTAATCAACACTAGATTAGAGTTCCACTATTATCAATTCCAGTTCTTACAAGCTTTATAACAAACTCTCTTTATCAACACTAGATAAAGAATATAAATCTAAAACCCTATTAGACTTCTAGTAAACAAGAACCAGAGAACAAGACTTTGTTCTTCCCTAGAGAACACTACTCTAGCATAAGCTTCAAAGAACCATTTTACAATAGCATCAAATAACAAACACAAAAGGAACAAATTTACAACCAAAGATGATGGAGAGAAACAACCTGATGATCCAATGAATATGAATGCATGCGAGTTACCAATCAAAGTTGAATTGCAGAAAAAGAATTTCAGAACATGCTCTCTAAAACTTCTTTGAAATCTCCTGCCCAAGAAATCATTCAATACCCATGAAGATTAAGGAGTGGGACAAAAACTTAGTTAATCCAGAAAATCACTTTCTAACTCTTAGAAGACCTGTGTATATTTAGAAAATTCGAAGTATTCAAGTCAAGTTTCAAGCCAAGCCTTCTTCCTATTTATAACAACTTTTTGTAACAAACTGTAATCGATTATAGTGCCAAATAATCATTTAAAATGACTTATGTAATCAATTAAATTGTCACTCAATTGATTAAATTGTTCAAGTGTAAGACCTTGAACTTTAAACCCTGTGATTAAGGCCATAATCATGTGTTAATTATTCAAAAGGGAGCATTTAGCAGAAAACCCTGTAAGGGTTGCGCCGCTGATGGCGCCAGGTCTGGCGCTAATGGCGTCGGAGCACTGGAATGTGGCGCCAGAGGCGCCAGGTTCACGCTGAGGGCGCCATGGTCTCTCGGAAGTGGCGCATGGAACGCCAGATTCGCGCTGGGAGCGCGGGAGCTCTGGAGGTTCACGCTTGGAGCGCCAGAGGTGGCGCCAGGGGTGCCAAGTTTCCCAGCTGGCGCGGATGGCGCCAGAGTTTCTGAAATGTGGCTCCAGGGGCGCTAGAGGTTCTGGAATATGGCGCCAGGGGCGCCAAGTTTCCCAGCTGGCGCGGATGGCGCCAGATGTGGCGCGGATGGCGCCGGAGTTTCTGGAGGCTGGCGCTGGGGGCGCCAGGCTGGCGCCAAGAGCGCCACAGGTCGGGCAGGGCCACTATTTAAAGCCCAAAACGCGAAAATTGAAGGGGAAAATGCTTCTTCTTCTTCCTTCTGCCCTAGACTCCATTGTTGACCATTCCAAGCTTCCTTGAGCCATATATCTTGACCAAAACACTTCCTTATGGCTTATTCTTGTGAGAGAAACACCTTGGATGCTTGAATCACTCATCCTTTCTCTTCAAAAACCCCTTTTGAGTGAGTTTTGGAATCCCCAAAGAAAGCTCAGAGAACTTGAGAGGGGCTGAGACCCATTGCGTGAAAAGGACACAAGAGCTCGAGGAGGTGGTCCTAGGGTCTTCCTTGACGCCGTTGAGGTAAGAAACTCAAGTTTCTCCGCTTGATTTTGAGATTGGGGGTTTGCATGAATAGTAACCCATATGAAATGGGGTGTGAATTAGCCCAAGGTCCTGTAGAGACTTATGTTTCGGGGGTTGTTGTGATGATGTTAGAGCCTTCAGAAATCATTATTGATGAAGTTTGATTTTGGCTCTGAGTTATGCATGTATAGAGAAAGGGGCTGATTATATGGTTACTATGAACCTTAGAGCGGTTGACATGTTGTTCATGGTAGTTTGTAGAGGTTGTTTATGAACTGAAAGGGGCGTATTATAAGCTTGGTTATGATAAGGCTAAAAGCAAGAATGTGCTTTATGTTAGCCTGAGCAGAGTCTTAGGAGAGACTCTAGAGCCTTGGTTAGGCTGAGAGGGGTCCTAGTGAGGATCTGAGAATCACTTGTGAAGTGATTAGTCACGTGTATTGTGGAAATGATAGTAGTTCCTTTCATGCGAACGGCTTAGGACCGTTATTGATATGCTATATGTTTGCTTATGTAGGACCTGAGCTTGATATCTCTGGTGGTGGTAGCCACGATACCGGGGAAGCCGGTGTTTTGCTTAGAGCATGTAAGCTCTTGGTTCTTGTTTGTATGTCCTTGCTGTGTTTCACCATGCTCCAAATGGAGGAATGGTTTGGATGTGAACCATTTTGTGTATGCGGAACATGAATGTGAATATGATTGAATATTGGATTGCATGTGGTACCCTGCAATGGGACTTGATGTATATTGACTTGATATGCTAAATATGTGATTTGGACCCTGTGATGGGGGAAATGATATGTATTGATCTGAGATGCTTGAGATTCAATCTAAACCCTGTGATGTGAGACTTATGCTCATGGTTGTGAGTTGCTTGACTTATGATATGCCTGATGAACTGTTGGATTTGAATGTGAAATTGTTATATGAGCTTGATTTGATGATTATGAGCTGTTTTAGCCTGGGAAGGGAATGGATGATTAATAGATTGATTATAGATTCTGGAAATGATTGGAATCCTATGATAGTAGGATAAATGACTTGAGATTTAGTAAGACCTGATGTGAGATGTTCCTGTTACATAGATGTAGCCTCCCACGGGAGATGTTCCTATGTATGCAGATGTAGCCTCCTCAAGCAATTGTGTGGAGATAGAATATGAGATGTTCCTGTTATATAGATATAGCCTCCTACTTGGAGATGTTCCTATATATACAGATGTAGCCTCATATAGATTGATGGGATCCTGGCAAGAGATGTTCCTAGTATGTAGATGTAGCCTCCTACTTGGAGATGTTCCTACATATCTAGATGTAGCCTCTGCTGGATAGTGATGGAGACCTGCCATGAGATGTTCCTAGGATATAGATGTAGCCTCCTCCTTGGAAATGTTCCTATATGCCTGGATGTAGCCTCTGCGGGTAGTTGTTTATGTTATGAACGGTTGTGGCCGTGATTGGATCACCTGGGTATTGACAGGTGAATGTGATTTGAGACTTTGATTCCTTGATGATTGTGAAAATGATGTGCTGATGCTTGAATCCATGAGTGATGGGTTGGATATGCTATTTCATGTATATGTTTGAGGTGAACCAGGGGAGGGAAATACCTTCAAGGGCCCTGAGTTTACTGAGATTTTATATCTCACCCTGTCTGTGGAAATTATATTCTTGCAGGTGATTCCTCAGGAGGAGTAGATAGATCCCAAGGCAAGAAGCCTATGCAGGGATAGCTTTGATTTGTAAACCTTAGGCCTAGATGACTTGAGCTTGTGGCTCTAATGTTTTGTATTTGCCTTTGGTTTTGTTTTGTACCTGAAGGGAGATGTATATGTACAGTTTTGTATAAGACACAGATGTTATGTATATTCACCATAACTTGATGTATAAAGGCTATGTTAGTGACATTTGATGATGTCATTCTCTTTCTTATGCTTCCGAACTGCTTAACTTTGATGATTAGTGTTAATGATAGTAATCAAGGCAGGTTAATGACCCCAGATTTTTTGATAGGGCGTTACATTATGGTATCAGAGCAGTTTTGATAGGGAAGCATTATACATATGGTGAATTGTGTGTCTTGTGTGATTGTTCTGGATGCTCATTACGGTTATTGCATGTGTGACTGTGAGAGTGAGCCTAATCAACTCACCCTTTTATATGATATGTGCAGTACCATGGTGAGAACCCAGAACAACGGGGGTGAGGCGGGTGCAGATGAACACCCTGACCCAGTGGCAGCCGCTTTGGCCGCTATGCAGCAGGAGATAGCTGCGAGCAGGCAGGCTAATGAGGCCTTGATGAAGGCCAATGAGGAGTTGATGGCTGAGTTGAGATCTCAGCGTAGGGAAGATAGAGTACCTTCTCCACATCCTGTACCTGAGGGCGAGGGTAGTTGCCAGGTGGGTGGAGCTAGCCATCTCGGAGGAGGACCCTCACAGTCATATTTAGAGGAGGAGACTGTGGCTAGGGGAAGGATGCTTACATCTTTTCGTAAGCATGATCCTCCAGTGGTTCATGGAGATTATGATCCTGTGGTGGCGGCTAGATGGCTACAGGCCTTAGAGAAGATATTCACTGTGATGGAGTGTGCAGATCATCACAGACTCCTTTATGCCACCTACATGCTACAAGGGGACGCTCATAAGTGGTGGGTTACCACAGCAGAGCTAATGAGAGGCCAGGGGGAGGCTATCACCTAGCGGGCTTTTGAAGCCCAGTTCCTGGACAGATATTTTTCGCGGGATGCCAGAGAGCAGAAGCAGGCAGAGTTTGAGACTCTTGTTCAGGGACAGATGTCTATTGACCAATATTTGGCTAAATTCAATGAGTTAGCCAAATATGCTCATTTCAGGAGGGAGTTGCCTGACAATGAGTCGCTTGCAGCTAAGTTCCAGAGGGGGCTTAGAGAGGATATTGAGGAGAGGATAGCCGGCAGTGGATCCCGAGATCTGGGAAGCCTGGTCAGACAGTGTAGGCAGGTGGAGGATATGATTAGGAGGCGACGTGGCAGTCACCCTATTCCTCCTAGTAGACCAGATGTGAGGAGATCCAGTGGTGCAGGCCCAGCCGGGAGGGGCAAGGGCAAGGATCTGAGAGCTTCTTTTCCTTCTGATCGGTTTAAGAGGTATCAGAAGGATAGACCATCGAGACCAGGTCCAGGTCCCAGATGTGCTACATGTGGGAAGACTCACTGGGGTGTGTGCCCTACTGGTGTATTGGTGTGCTACAGATGTGGCAAACCTGGCCACTTTTCTAGACAATGTACCCAGGCCAGAGACAGGGCCATAGCTGCACCTGTGATTTCAGCAGCACCTACCACAGGCCGGATCTATACAGTTGATGCGAGGGAAGCAGCTAGAGCTCCAGATTTGATTCGAGGTACAGTTCTAATTGGTATGTGTGATGTTAAGGTATTGTTTGATTCTGGAGCAACCCACTCGTTCATCAGTGATCACTTAATATTCATTTTACATTATGTAATCGATTACAAGAGTTGTGTAATCCATTAATATGTTCATCAAAGCTTTTCAAGTTTTAAACACAAACCAAATAATCGATTAATCCGCTGTGTAATCGATTAAAACAGTAGAATTACATTTTTCCAAAAACATTACTCAATTAATTCCTTTTTCAAAGTGTGAGTAGCTTTGATATTTTAATGAAAACATTTAAGCATGTTAATGATTATGAGCATGCAATGCAAGGATCAAAAGATTGGCCTCTCATACACTTCATTTGAATTACAATCTTTAAGGCATGTGAAAAGCTCAAAACTTTTTTCTAAATCATAAGCTTCATTCTTCTTGTTGCTCCCCCTATATCCAACAATTTCCCCCTTTTTGGCTTTGAACATGCCAAATATTTGATTGACCATGTGTTTGATTTTAGAAGTACGTTGAGGGATGAAAATAGAAGTCTTGAACTTTGTTAACCTGAAAACAAATCAGCCTCTTTGCCAAGAACAAGTGTTAAGAGATATGCTTGCATAAACATTAATCATTATCTTTCATTAGTTACTCCTTTAGACTTAGTTTGCTCCCCCTTACTTAGATAACTTCATCAATTTTTAATTTGTAAAAAAAAAATAAATAGAAAACAGAGCACAACAGAGAGCAAAACAAAGTTTGTTTGATCTTTAGATATCAATCAATTTTTCTCCCCCTATTTGGCTTATCAAAGACAAAAAGATAGCATAGCAAATAATGAGAAGGAGAAAGTAAAAATTTCATTAATGGAAAGGGAAAGAAAGTACATTAATCAGAGGAAAGAAAAAAAAACAGAGTAAAGCAATAAGAGGAAATACAAGAAACCTAAGCTAGTTTATCAAAATCATCAAGGACAAGCCTAGCTTCTATGTTCTCTAACCTAGATTTCATCTCTTCCAAAGATGAATTAGTCTCAGCCCTGTGCTCATGATGTATGGACAATAAGGCATCCATCTTTTGAATCATAAGTGATTCAAATGGACTGTAAGATGGTTGAGCAGGGCCTTCGTCTTTAGCCTCTTCATCAGGTTCTTCTTCATTTCCAGCAGTAGGGATTTGTTGGCCAGCCATTTGCCATCCATGAGGGGTTTTGACCATCCCAAGCTTGGTGAGATGTTTCTCTTTGATGAGGCTATTGCCGGAGTTTGTGTTGTCAACAACCTCATTAGAGACATCTATATTGAAGTAATCAATAAACCTGAAAATAAGAACAACATATGGAAATGGGTAATTCATCAATCTTTTGGATTTAAGCATAATCTCCTCAAGAATGAGAATCCAATTCATCTGAATGGAATTCTTCATGCCATACACAATTTGTATGTCATCATCAGTGGCTTGGGCATGATTTGTGGATCTTGGGGTCAAGATATAGGTGATTATGTAATGAAGAAGTCTATCTTCATGAGTCATTGGGCCAGTGCTTAGCCTAAGCTTCAGCCTCATTTGAGGACCAAGAAGCATCCCCCTATAGTTTTCCACCCTATTATAACCCCCAACCTCTTCTTCAAATTTCCTTTCACCTTCAAAGGAAATACCAGCAATAACTTCCTAGACTTCAAGAGTAATTTCCATGGCTACTCCATTAACTTGGAACAGAAGTGTTCCATTCATAGAGGCCTTAGCACAGGTGTAGAACACCTTCACTTATTCAGGGTAAAAAATACCCTTCATCTCAACAAACTTTCTCAATCCCTGGGTTTCAATCAAAGCAAGGAATTGAAAACCTTCTATAATAAACTAGTCAAGGTCAAGGTGTTTGGGAGGACAAATGAGTTTGGTGGCATTGAACTGAAGGTAGGTCATTTTGTCTCTCTCGGTAGGAAACCAATGATCTAACCTATTCACAGTAGGGTTAGAGGTTTCAGCACTCTTTCTCTTAGAGGATTTGGTTCTCTTAGGTGCAGACATATTGAACATGGGAGGAAAGGCTACAGGACAAGGTTTTTGGACTCAGAGGAAGAAAGAAAAACATAGTAGTGCTTAAGATGGTGTGATTTCTCCTTTGAACATAGACTGTATTTATAGAAGATTTTGCGCTCCAGAGTTCAAATTTGAAATGAGTAACAGTTATTTCGAATTAACCCACTAACATTAAACCACAGAAGATTCAAATTTGAATTAGGTGGTGATGTGTTGCAAACACATCCTAGTTTTAGGCTAGTTTTAGGTTATATTTTGTTTAAATAATTAGGAAAATAGTTTAGAATTTATTTAGTTTATTACTTTATTGTTCTTAATTCAATTCAATACCAATTGAGCATTTTCAAGCCAAAAGAGGAGTTCAAGGCAAAGAAAAAGATGAAAACAAGATTTTAAGTGCCGCGCTACTCGCGTCAGCATCCGCTCGGATCGCGCTAAGTGCATGATTGGAGGCCACAGTCTCGAAGACCTCACGCGACCAACGTGAGAATCCACGCGACTAGCGTGGATGAGCCGCAAGCATAGCGCCATCAGCACCAGATTCACCCCATTAGCGTCAAAGACAACAGGCCAGGACATTCAGCTCGAACAACTCGCGCCAGTAGCGCCAGGCCAACGAGATCAATGCCACCTATTAGAGAGGTCAGTGCCATCAGCGCCGTAGTCGCGCCAACAGCGCCAAAGAAGACCAGAGCAAGCCAATTGACTCGAACAAGCCGCGCGGTTAGCGTGGACTGTCATGCGGTCAGCACCAGACTTTCGAGTAATCCGCGCGGGTAGCGCGGGATTGCGCGCGGGTCGCGCCATATTGATTTAGTTTCCTGTTTTAATTTATATGGTTCGAGATTTGGTACAGGAATAGGCTTTATTACTTTAATTAAACTTATCTATATATATGAAGCCTCTGAACTGAGTCTAGAGATCCAGAATAGCCAGAATACACATTATTCATCCATTCTTCATCCTCTAAAACCCTAGGAATCACGAATTAAGCTGAGTTCTGAACAACAATGAATCATATTACTGCTGTGATTTTCTTGAGGCCTATGGCTGGCTAAACATTTTATTGTGGGAAGGCCATGAACCGATGATAACTCCTCTGTAATTTGACTGGTATTGAATGATATGTTTTAATTGTTTTATTTTATTCTGCACTTATTTTCATTCTTATTTGAATTTGATCACTTCAATTAAGTACATAGGATTAAGATTCACAATGGGAACGTTGGGGTTTTAATTTCTGAATCGTTTAGAATAACAGTTGTTCATCACCTAGGAATAGGGGTGCGTGGCTGCAGAGTCTATGATATGTTCTTTTGAATGCTTGAACTGATAGAATTCACTAAGGAATTAGGTTTTCTATTCAGGTTAAAGGGTTAATTCACTAAGGAATTAGGGATTAGCTAATCTAGGAAAGACTTATTTCTGAATAATTAATAACAAGAACCTCTTATAATATATTCTCTAGATGCTTAATTTGACAGAATCGCTAAAGGTTTAGGGTTCTTGATCGAATTAAAGAGTGAAATCGCTAGTTATCTAGGATTTACGAATATAGAAGAGATTTATTATTTGTGTACATTAATGTTAAATAACCAGTCAAGTGAAAGAGTAGGAATCTGAGGGGATTGCGCCTGACCACAATTATCTTTCCATTGGTAACTTCTCAAATTTATTTACTACATTTACTTAATTTTTGTTTTTGCACTCAACAACCAATCAATCAAACACTTCTTGCGTAATTTTCTGTTTTAATTCAATCACACTTATTAGTATTACTGTGGAATTACCCCAATCCCTGTGGAGAACGATACTCACTTACCTGACTTTATTACTTGAAAACGATCGGTGCACTTGCCGTTGCATTTGTTCACAACAAGTTTTTGGCGCCGTTGCCGGGGATTGGCAACCAGATTTTACAGTAATTTTAATCTTGTGATTGAATATTTTTGTTACTAATCGCTTCTCCAAGTTTTTATGCGAGGTACTACTAGCTCTGAGGATTTACAGTTTGACCCCGAGATAGAAAGAACAATCCGATTGAGACTAGCTAGACAAAGAAGGAGGGAAGCTGAGAAATTTGATTTTGATTCGCTTCCAGAATTAGAGTCAGAAGAAGAAATGGCTGAAGAACAACCCAATCAGCCAAGACGGCGACCGGAAGATGAACTAATGGAGGATATTCTGGCTCCAATGTTCACAAGACCTAACTCCAGTATTGTGAGACCACCAATCCAAACTAATCACTTTGACATAAATCCTTCATTGATAGCATTGGTGGAACGCAGTCAGTTTGGAGGAGATGATTCGGAAGACCCACATGACTTCATAGACAGATTCCTCAGAATCTGTGATACTATAAGACACCAAGGGGTCTCAGACGATGCAATAAGATTAAGCTTGTTTCCATTTGTTGTGAAAGGACATGCTTTGAGATGGCTGAACCGTCAAACATCTAATAGCATCTCAACTTGGGAGGACTTAGTCTCAAGGTTCTTTGCTGAATACTTTTCCATGGACAAGTATAATCGTTTGGTGAATGAAATCACCAATTTCACTCAGAATGGAAGAGAATCCCTATGTGCTGCATGGAACAAATTTCAAGAGTTAATTAGGAGGTGTCCACAATATGATATGCCTGTAGGTAAGCAGGTACGTATATTCTTTAATGGTATGACTCCTGAAACTCGTATGATTGTTAATGTTGCAGCCGGAGGAACTATAAGATCCAAGACAGCAGCTCAAACATATGAGCTTATCAATTCTTTGGCCCGGAATGAAAATGAAAGCATGACACATCAGCCAAAGAGAGAACCGATTCAGCTTTCCACTAATGATGCAATGCTTGTAGAGCACAAGATTTTGGCACAAAAACTAGCCAAGTTAACTGAGAAGATTGATAGATTGCAAGTTTCTGCAGCACAAGTGGCAGCTAACCAACTACACATAGTCTGTGAGTATTGCCAAGGTGAGCACGAGTCTAATGTTTGTCCTATTCTTGTTGGTGCTGACCCTGTGCAGGTAAACGGAGTTTGGAATGATCAAAGGCAACACCAACCATACCAGCAGTAGTCCTATCAACGGAACAACAATTATTCTGCTGGAAACAACTACCAAAGGAAGTTCCAAGGAGGTGGTTTGGATTACAAATCCAACAACTACTTGCAACCCCCTCCTATTCCCAACAAGGAACCATCTGAACTTGAAAAGGTTGTATTGCAGCTGTCAAAAACAACAGCAAAGTTCATATCTGAAACAAGGGCTCACAGAACTAATCAAGATGCTTCCATTAGAAACTTGGAAAACCAAATTGGTCAGCTTGCAAAACAACTAGCTGAGAGACCGCAAGGCCAATTTCCAAGCGACACAATTGTGAACCCAAGAGAACATGCCAAAGCCATCACAACTAGAAGTGGCAAGGTGTTATCTACTCCGGAAAAGCCTGAAGCAAGTAAGAAGGAAGCTGAGAAAAATTCTACAACAGCTGAAACATCAAGAGAGAAAGCTGCAGAAAATTTTGAAGAACAAAAATCTGCACCTCAGCCAAAGAAGTGGGACTTTTCTCGCTTTGAAAAGCCTCCATACCCGGTGCAAACAAAGCAGCAAATTCAGAAACAACAATTCGCCAGATTCTTAGATATGTTTAAGAAATTGCACATTAATATACCATTTGCTGAGGCATTAGCTAATATGCCCAATTATGCCAGGTTCATGAAAGAAATCTTATCTAAGAAACATAAGCTAAAAGACTGTGAAACTATAGCACTCACTGAGGAGTGTAGTGCAATAATACAAAGGAAGCTTCCACCCAAATTGAAAGACCCTGGAAGTTTTAACATCCCTATAGCCATAGGTAATATCAACGTAGGGAGAGCACTGTGTGATTTAGGGGTAGCATAAATTTGATGCCATTGTCTATGTGTAAGTCCCTAGGAATTTCTGAACTTAAACCCACTAGAGTGTCCCTACAATTAGCGGATAGGTCCATTAGAACTCCCTCCGGGGTAATTGAAGATGTTTTAGTTAAGGTAGACAAATTTATATTCCCTGCTGACTTTATTGTATTAGACATGGAAGGGGAAAGTGAAATTCCCCTACTTTTAGGAAGGTCTTTTCTAGCCATTGCTAGGGCCTTGATAGATGTTGAGCAGGGAAAACTTGAGCTGAGATTGAATGATGAGTCTGTTATATTTCGTGTGTTTGACGCCATGAAACATCCAGCTGATGAACATGATTGTTTTAGGCTAGATGTGCTGGATAATGTAATTTGTGCAGGTTTTACAACAGGCGTAAAAACAACTGAAAATGAGGACTTAGCAGAAATTGCTGCCGCAACCAATTATGCAGAAAAATATGCAGCAGAAAAGTCAATTGCAGCAGCAGAAGAGGCAGCCAACAGTGTATACGAAAACTCAGCAGCTGCAGTATTTTCTGCAAAATCCAACATAACAGCTGCAGAAAAATCAGCAGAGCCAAGACTAGAGGAACTTGAAAAGAAAGAAGATGACATTCCAACTGGTGCCCCTAAGGTTGAATTGAAAGAACTACCGGAACATTTGAAGTATGTATTTCTAGGTGAGAATGAAACATATCCGATAATTATCAACAGAGGACTGGATTGGCATGAAGAGGTAAAATTGCTCAAAGTACTGAAGGAACACAAATTTGCTATTGGTTGGTCTATTTCAGACCTCAAAGGTATAAATCCTTCCTTTTGTACTCACAAAATTTTAATGGAAACTGACGTTAAACCTGTAAGGCAACCACAAAGAAGGCTAAACCCCACAATGAAAGAAGTGGTAAGAAAAGAGGTTGTTAAGCTTCTAGATGCAGGAATGATATACCCAATCTCAGATACACCATGGGTAAGTCCAGTCCAGACCGTGCCAAAGAAAGGAGGTATGACAGTCATTCAAAATGACAATAATGACTTGATACCCTCAAGGACTATAACTGGCTGGAGAATGTGTGTCGACTACAGAAGACTTAACGATGCAACTAGAAAAGATCATTTTCCACTCCCATTCATGGACCAAATGCTCGAACGCTTGGCTGGTCATGATTACTACTGCTTCCTTGATGGTTACTCTGGGTATAACCAAATCCCAGTGGCATCGGAAGACCAAGAGAAGACCGCCTTCACATGTCCATTCGGGGTGTTTGCCTACCGGAGAATGCCATTTGGTTTGTGTAATGCACCTGCCACCTTCCAGAGATGCATGTTGTCAATTTTCTCTGACATGGTAGAAAGAGGGCTTGAGGTATTTATGGACGATTTTTCTATTTTTGGTCCTTGTTTTAATTCATGTTTAACTAATCTAGCCAAAGTTTTGAAAAGATGTCAAGAAACTAATTTGGTTTTAAACTGGGAAAAATGTCATTTCATGGTTAGGGAAGGCATAGTGCTAGGCCACAAAATATCTGAAATGGGAATAGAGGTTGATAGGGCTAAGCTTTTGTTAATTGAGAAATTACCTCCTCTTATTAATGTGAGTGGTGTTCGCAGTTTTCTAGGCCATGCAGGTTTTTACCGAAGGTTCATCAAGGATTTATCCAAGATCGCAAAGCCATTAAGCCAACTGTTGGAGAAAGAAACTGAGTTCGTATTTGATGATGCTTGTCTTAGTGCATTCAATACTTTGAAACAAAAACTCACTACTGCACCTGTTTTAATTGCTCCGGATTGGAGTTTACCTTTTGAGTTAATGTGCGATGCTAGTGACTATGCAGTAGGTGCTGTTTTGGGACAATGGAAAGACAAACGTTTGCATGTAATTTATTATGCTAGTAAAATCTTAAATGAGGCACAAATGAATTATGCAACAACAGAAAAAGAAATGCTAGCTGTTGTCTATGCACTTGATAAGTTTAGGTCATATTTGGTAGGGTCAAAAGTTGTTGTTTATACTGACCATGCAGCCTTAAAATTTTTACTGCACAAACAAGATGCGAAGCCACGCCTACTGCGGTGGATGTTGTTGTTGCAGGAGTTTGACCTTGAAATAAGAGACAAAGCTGGGATAGAAAACAAGGTTGTAGATCATTTGTCCAGAATTCAAGAAAAGAACTTACAAGATGGACCGGAAGTGGAAATAAATGAATATTTTCCTGATGAACAAGTGCTTGCTGTAAACATCAGCCCATGGTTTGCTAGCATGGCTAATTACAAAGCTGCTAAAATTATGCCTGAATAATTCAATTGGCAGCAGAGGAAGAAATTTCTGCATGATTCAAAGAGGTACTTCTAGGATAACCCTTATCTATATTTTCAATGCACTGACAACGTTATCCGCAGATGCATAGTTGAACATAAGGTGTCGGATATTCTGTGGCACTGTCATTCCTCCAACTATGGAGGTCACTTTGGAGCAAACCGAACTACACACAAAGTGCTACAATGTGGCTATTATTGGCCAACACTATTCAAGGACTCAAAGAACTTTGTGATGCAGTGTGACAATTGCCAAAGGACAGGTAATGTTTCGCGCAGAGATGAAATGCCCTTAAACAACATCCAAGAAGTGGAACTTTTTGATGTATGGGGTATTGACTTCATGGGACCTTTCCCTAAGTCATTCTCCAACCAATACATCTTGGTTGCTGTGGACTATGTTTCCAAGTGGGTTGAAGCAGCTGCTTTGCCCACCAATGATGCCAAGGTGGTGGTCTCATTCTTAAGAAATAATATCTTCACAAGATTTGGGGTGCTAAGAGCCATCATAAGTGATGGAGGGACTCATTTTTGCAACTAGCAGTTTGAAAGCTTGTTAGCTAAATATGGAGTCAAGCACAAAGTGGCAACCCCATACCACCCTCAAACAAGCGGACAAGTAGAGATTTCCAACTGTGAATTGAAGCGTATACTGGAGAAAATAGTTGGAACATCAAGAAAGGACTGGTCTAAGAAGTTAGATGATGCTTTGTGGGCATACAGGACTGCATTTAAGACACCCATAGGTATGTCTCCGTTTCAGCTTGTCTATGGTAAGGCTTGTCATTTGCCTATTGAACTTGAACACAAAGCACTTTGGGCAACCAAATTCTTGAATTTTGAACTAACCAAAGCCAATGAAAAGAGGCTACTTCAGTTGAATGAGCTAGATGAATTTAGGTTAGCCGCTTATGAGAATGCCCGAATCTACAAAGAGAAGACAAAGAGGTGGCATGACAATCAAATCCACCTGAAGGAGTTTGTTCCTGGCCAACAAGTGCTGTTATACAACTCTCGCCTGCGACTCTTTCCAGGTAAATTAAAGTCCCGTTGGTCTAGACCGTTCCTTGTTCGAGAGGTTTTTCCTTATGGCACAGTGGCGATCTCAACCTTAGATAATGACCGAGCTTTTAAGGTAAATGGTTATAGGCTCAAACACTACTTTGGAGGGGAAGTGGACAGGAACTCAAGTTCTGTACCACTTGATGCTACTACAATTTGAAAAAGAAGTAAGCGTCTAGCTTAAGACGTTAAACAAGCACCGTGGTAATGTACATAATTGGTGTTTTAAGTTTTGCTTAAGGATAGTATAATAACCTGGTTTAAAAAAAAAATTAAATAAATAAAATAATAATATTTTACTGTAGCTGTACTGTAGCATGGTGCTGATAGTGTGGGAACGGCGCGGTTAGCGTGGGATGCGGCGCCAGTAGCATGGGATGTGGTGCCAGTAGCGTGAAATTGCACCAGAAGGCCATTTCTTGCGGCCTGATGGCGCGGATAGCGCCAGTTTGGCGCGATTAGCGCCACAGACGCGCCCAGTTGGCGCGGTTAGCGTCGTAGTGGCGCGATTAGCGCCATAAGTGCCCAGGAAGCTTTTAGTTGCGCTAATTTGGCGCGAATAGCGCCATATATGACGTGATTAGCGCGGGAACGTCGGCAGAACCAGTATTTAAAGGCCATTTTACGAAATTTTGGCCCAAAAATCATGGTTTCTCCTTCCCCACGACCCCAACCTCCATTGATGCATGCTCCAAGCTTCCTTAGACCCCTTTTCTTGGCCTAAACACCTCTCTAAGACCTTTGAGTGTGAGAGGAACCTTTGGGAAAGCTTGAATC
>PYAF01003778.1:319053-335915 GCA_007407185.1 Glycine tomentella
TTTTGATTCTGGGGGATTCCATGAATAGTGACCCATATGAGCTGGGGCTAGAATTAGCCCAGGGTCCTATAGAGAAACTTACTCAGGGCAATGTAATGATGAAGGATTAGCTTTCAGTTTTTGGTTTAGATGACTTTGGATTTTGGCTCTGTGTTGCCTGTGTGGCCTGTGTTATGGTCACTTGTGATTGTCTGTTGACCTGCCAGAGCCTTAGTTAGATTATGTTGAGCCTGAGAGGCTAGGAAATGAGACTTTGAATGGAACTCAGTCCATTCTGATTATAATTAAGTTTAAGGCTGAGAAAAACTAGGCCTTTTGTATGTATGCTCTGAGTCTGGGATGACTCAAATGGCTTGTATGCATCCTGATGGACCTTGAATGGTCTGAGAGCAGTCTGGTGTAGGTTGAGCTTGCTTGAACCCTAGGATAGGGGAATTCTATTATGATATATGTATGATGACTTGTATGTCTGTGGACTGGTTTTGATATGAAATTACTTATGCCTTGATTAGGCATTGATTCTGAGACTGTTGGTGGCGGGAGCCACAGACCTGGAAAGGAACTGCGAGCTGAGACCTTACCAGGTAAATTCAGTGTTCTGGGGGATGAATTCCCGCTTTGACTGCACACCACACTCCTGGGGAGTGTTGGTTATGATTCATGATGCATGCATTGGCTGTGGCATTACTTGCATTGATTATAGTGAAATTGTGTGCATCTGAATTGCATGAATGATTATAATTGAGATGAGTCTGTTGGCCAATAGATTGAATACAGGGTATAGAGGGTTCTCTGCCTTGTATTGTAGGCATTGAGGGTTCTCTGCCATTTATTATGTATTGAGTTTATGATGATGATGTTTATGATATGATGAGGGCCAGAAGGCCAGGTCGGTGGGCCATGTTTGATGTGTATGCCTATTTATGTGTTGTGAATCTGTGGGTCAGGGTGGGAATGATTTCCCAAGGACACTGAGCTTACTGAGATATGTTATCTCACCCCGTGTGGGGCTTACATGATTTCAGGTGATATTTTTGGAAGAGAAGATCAGTCTCAGGGCAGGAGGCCCAATTGAGACTAGGCTGCTTAACTGAGAAGCGGCATGGAGAGCTTGAAGGCTCTATTTTGATTTTATTTTGATGTATAGTTCTGTATACCCTCATGGAGGGCTGATATTCTTTTGTATAACCACGGTATGTGTGGTGTGGACACTGATATAGATGTGTACAGAACTATGATATGATATGAGATGTGACGTTCCCCTGAGTACAAATGTTGTATATTTGATTATCTGCCTGTATGTTTAAATTATCTGTCTTTATGATGATGATATGAGAACTGGATCAGCAGGGGCGTGAAAAATGATCTTGTGTGTGTAGTTGTCTGATGTTTTAGTTATTCCATACATAATGTATCAAGAATGCGATTCTGTGCTTCCGCTGAAAGTTTATTTTATGTTTATACGTTATATCTGATATTATTAATGGTAACACGTCGGAGGCCTACGGGGTATTACAGATAGATTGCATTAAGTTTATATTTCTGCAGTGGTTGTTTTCAAATTCTGCATAAATAGTTAGGTAAACTAATTTCTTTGGACAACAATAGTTTAATTCTTGCATACATCATTGCTCATGCATCCTTAATTATGACTCATATGATGATAGCTCATGCAACAATCTCATTTTGCATGTCTCATAGTTATCTAGGCTCATGCATTAGTAATAGGCATCTATAACTCTGCATTATTTTCTTTTGCATGTTCTTTGATAGTTAGTATAGGTATAGGATTAAGAATTGAGAAGTAACATTAGGTTATAGATAGCTTAAGTCCTTCATATTATTTGTTTTTACTTCGAAATTAAATGAGATTATGTTTGTGCTCAAGTAATTAAAAATCAAAAACAAGTTAATAGAAATGAAAAAGCTGTTAAGGAGGTCTAGCGCGATTCGCGCCAGTACCCACGCTAACCGCGCCCATTACTCGATCAACTCACGCTAACCGCGTGAGATCGCGCGCAAACAGCGTGGACTCCTCGAGCTGACAGATCTCATCAGCACCATCTGGCGCCAACCACGCCAGAAACCGCGCTACCAGGGCCATAGATTCGCCCAATCCACGCTGATCTCGTGGAGCTCGCGCTGATAGCGCGGGTCATTCGAACCAGATGGATTCTTCTGCATTAAATCATGCTAATAGTGTGAACATGGCGCGATTAGCGCCAATGGTTCGAACCATATGCCCCAAATTTTCATGTCTCGCGCTAACAGCGCGGACCCTAGCGCCATCCGCGCGAGTCATTCGAAACAGAAAGACTTTTCAGTACCAATCCACGCTGATCGCGTGCGATTTCGCGCGAATTGCGCGATCTGTTCGAACCAAATGTCCTTTCAGTGCAAAATGGCGTGATCAGCGCCATATCGCGCGCGATCCGCGCGAGGTCGCGGAAACTGTTTTTATTTTAAATTTTTCCTCTTCTCGCCTCACTTTCTCCATTTCCCTAATCTTCTCCCCCACTCTCGCCCTATTCTCTGCAACCCCATTAACCACCTGAAACCTCCATTAACTGTCCTTTAATCATTTTCTCTTTTTAAAAATGAATTCAAAAACCACCTTCATCTTCACTCCCATTTCTCTCACGTTCTCTTTCACTCTCATTCTCAAAAGTCTCTGCATTTGTTCCGTTAGAACCAAGCTTGCACTACAATGGCAGGAGATAAGGTAAGTTTCTACACTTTCTATGTTTTGAAATTCAATAATGGTGTAGCTATGGACTGCAACATATAATGCTCATGTTCAAACTCTCTTCATTCATTTCTGATGCAATGCTGGAAGAACCCTAGGATAGAGACCTGCTGCTGTTATATTGTCTTGAATTCTAATTGATTTTGTTCAAATTGGAAGTGTGGTATGACCCAAATAGGCATAGTGTGTTGTTTTGTTTTTATGTCCATTACCTGTTTGTTAAAATGCCTGACTTGGAATTGAAAAACATTGTGCCAAAGAAGAGTATATATGCAATAAAGCCTCAATCTAATGAAAAATATGTTGAATTGCTTTTGTTGAAAGAAATGATATGATGAGAATAGGCTTTAAGTGTATTGTTTGAACTCGTATATGTGCTTTAAGTGCTAACTCTTGTTGAATCCACAATATCACAAGGTACATTATTACATGTTTTGGTAACTTCCTTGTGGCTATGAGTTTTATGATTTGCATGATGGGCTAGGGTCATAGTTCCTTTGGTGTACCTAAATAGTTTCAAGGATTAAATTGGGATATGAATTGTATAATTGCTTGATGATCAATGGAGTGACTTAGGCTTTGCCACAGTTGATGTGAAGGAATGATTTGAATTATGCCTAGCTTAACTCAATGACTGAGATTATAATGCTATGAATTAGACTATCCAATACAGTTGAATATTTGAAAACTAAAATGCTCATTGGTGTGTGCTAGGTACTTACTCCACATTGTTCATAATAATAATCACATTTGAAATATGAATGTTATGGAATCTATAGGATAATTGTATGCAATTTTGATTCAGTGTGACAATGAAATGTTGATAAGTCAAGAATTGAAGATATTTTTGAACCAACATAATTGGACCATACCTAAGAACTAAATCTGGGAATGGTAATTCCTTAAATTGAATGGAAACAATAATGTTATTATCTTGGTTAAAGATTTGAGCTGATGATGGTATTTTGATTAAATTGTTCTAAACTTATATCATATTCTATACTCAATATTCTAATTCTGGGAATCCCAGTGAATGTCATATGCTTGGTTATGATACCTTTTGCTTGATAATCTGAGTTATTGAAAACATGTAAGTCTGGGAATACCTTGAAGTGAATTAATTGGATTATGCTATTACTGCTCATATGATTTGCCTGTTACAAATGATAATATGGTAGATTGAATTGATGATTTCCTTTTATAGAACTGTTACACTATCTAAATTGTGAATTACCAAGGTATAAAATCTGGGAATCGTTAGTCCCATATGATGCTGATAATTAAATTGGGATTGTGGAATTTTGTGAACTGACATTGGTGCTGTGATGATATGCTGTGATAAATTGCTGATTCAGTTGCCTATTGATTAAAATGAGAACTGCTTTAAACCAATAATATTGACACTTTTGCATTATTCTGTTGTTCATAGTGATGGATTAGCATAAATCTAGGAATTGCTATAACTAAGATTAGGATAACAAATAGAATTGTTTTGACTACATTGAGCTACACTGTTGAAACCAAATTGAATAAGATTGATATTGTGAATGGTTGTGGGTATCTAAAATCATATAGATGCTTGAAAGCTTTATGCAAGAACTGTCTTTTTGGTACCAAGACCAAATTTAACGATCTGTCATGAGCTTCAACCTGGGAATTCCTTTCTGAACTGAAATTGCTTCCAATCTATTTTGCTGTCACACCCTTATACATATACATGTTGCACCTTTGAATTGTTAAGAACCATATTACAAATAAACAATAAGCAAATTGAAGTGTGTTAGTTCTGTCTAAATTGATGTTTGAACTCGAAATTACTCAAATTTTCTCTGTGCCACCCAAGAGAATAAAGCTGGGAATCATATGCTGCCTGTTTATATGTGTGAATTCCTTTCTAATTTTCAGGGAAAACAGATAGCTAAGGGCAAGAAGAAAGCCACAGCTGAAGGAGGAAAGAAGCGAGCTAGAATTGCAGATTTTGACGAGCTTCGCTTCCGCACAGCTAAATGCCAAGAGGAGTTCGATAAATGGTACCTCCCAAAGAAGATAATATTAGAGAAAAAGATTTTATGGGATACACTACCAGAGGACAATCCAGCTAGGGCAGTCATCCTCAGACGATAGTGGCAGCGTCTCGTGAGTTTTCCAGAGCCGAGCTCCAGCATAATCCTGAAGGAGTTCCTGGCTAACGTCGATCATGATACTGTTTATAGGACTAAGATGTCCTGGGTGAGGGGTGTCCGGGTCTCTTTTGATGACCGAGCCATAGAGCGTATCTTGGACACCCATTATGACCCCTTCGATGAATGCGAGTTCCTCCAGCTTTTCCTTCGCATGCAGCCTGATGCATTGACGAAGATGTACCAGGACGATGTTCCCCAGCTCGCCACCACCATCCGCAAGGCCATCACAGGCCTCTACACAGCATGGAAGCCCAAATCTGGGCTAGACTATATACCAGAGAAGATGCGGAAGCATGATTTGGTGGGCGACGCTTTATTCTGGCACCAGTTTATTAACCACACAGTCATACCTTCTACTAATATGACGGATGTGAATGTAGAGAGAGCCATTCTACTCTATACCCTCCTTGGTGAGGGTAATCTTCTTATCTCTTCTATAATGTCTAATAGGATTATGCATATGATCAGGGATGCTAGCAGCAAGTCTTGGCTAGCTCACTCTTCCCTGATTCTTCACTTGTGTCGACACGCGGGAGTACCCATAGATGATGACGAGCCCATGGATGTTCCGATATCTTCACTGATGAGCTACAAGACTTATTCGGACGCCATGGCCTCCGTCGCAGATGAGCAGGTTCTTAGAGCTTCTAAGCTCAAACCTGAGGAGATCGCCATCCGCTCCCCCAGAGATATTCCACCACCAGAGATCCCACCACCAGTCCAGCAGCCAGCAGATGCACCACCATCACCACCTGCACATGCAGCACCATCTTCCTCAGCCCCTACTCCTGGCCATGAGCCACTTTTTACAGATTCCCCCACTTATTTAGCCTTCTAGGAGTTTGTGAGGACTCAGCTAGCCCAACAGACTAGTATGTTAGGAGCCATTTGCAGACATTTGGGCATATCTCTAGTTGAGTACCAGCTTCTACCACCACCAGTTCCAGCTTCCACCGCTCCTACACCTTCAGATACAGCTGCAGCAGCTACTGAGCCAGCTATTCAGGAGCCTACACCACAGACTACAGAGGCTGCAGTGATTGTAGAGGGCAGAGAGGGAGAGGAGTGATCAGGACATCTTTGATTTTTCTGTTTCAGTTTCTGTTTTATGTTTTGTTTATGGTTTTTAGTTTAGTTTAGATTCTGCACTGCATTACATTATACACACTTTTATAGTTCTGCACTTTATATATATATATGATTCAGTTTATGTTTTATACATTCCAAATAACACACTGTTTAGATCAATGTGAATTGAATGCGATTTTCTGAATAATGCTCAAATTTTCCAACCGCTATGACCTTGTTTGTGGTTACTGGGGACAGCAACATATAAATCTGGGAATGGTTACGCATTATTTCGCAAATCACAATCAAGAAACAAATGACGTCTAACAGAACCCTTTCAAAATGTTTTTCTAAAAATAAAAATATGCAGCTCATCAAATTTTTCAGAATTAAAAGTAAATGGACACAGTGATGGATAGAA
Organism: Glycine tomentella; assembly: GCA_007407185.1. Classification (NCBI taxonomy): domain Eukaryota; kingdom Viridiplantae; phylum Streptophyta; class Magnoliopsida; order Fabales; family Fabaceae; genus Glycine; species Glycine tomentella. The sequence goes on from PYAF01003778.1 coordinate 325,472, forward strand.
TTTCTGGATTAAATTAGATGAAATGAAACATAGCATGAATTGCATGATACATGAATGGAATATGATTGTTGGTATGTGAAATGAATGTGGAAGTTGAAATGATGCTTGAAATGCAGTCAGCGGAGATTAACTTGAGTTGGAACACCTGTAAGGAATTGAGCCAAACAGCGGTAATGTTTTTCTTTCCGAGAGACTCCGATTTCATTGTATTCTAGAACTTGAACTGTTTCTCTGGATGCAGGTGTGACTTGATATGATTAAGGCATGTTTTTCCTTCTGAAACTAGGGCCAAATTGACTTACCTTCAATGAATTTTTCAATTGCACCATATTTTGAGCCTAAGCTTTTCATTTCAAAATGTCCCAAATCAAAAGCCATATCCAAATGACCAAATCCCTGAGGCTAGAAAAGGTTGAATTAAGTCTAAAACAATAGAAGAACAAGAAATGATCCATCAAAGTATCAAGAAGCACAAGTAAGCCCAATTGGTATGAAGAAAAAGAATGAACAAGCATGGTCCAAGTTGGATGACAATAAGTCCATCAGCTGAGAATTGTGAAGCTGCAGTAATATTGTTTATAATAATATGTTTTAATTAAAAAAAAAAGAAGAGAAGTTTATTATTCAGTTTTACATTAGAATAAATGGTTTGAATAAAAGTACCAGGTTTGAAAAGGGAATGACAACAAGCAATGAAGAAGCAAGGTTTAGACTTAATGAACTGGATCTAGCCTCTCATTGAGCTAATATTCCCAAATGTATCATACCCTTAGCCCAGCCACATTACAAGCCGGAAAGACCTTTTGATCAAGTCATATTGCAACTGTTGAGAATATTTTCAAGCTTATAGTAGTGCTGTGACTTTGTTGAGTAAGAGGGTAACTATAGCCTTAAACACTTGAGTGAATGAGTGACTAAACACAACTTTGTGAGGAATACTCAAGTAACTCTCATTGTTTGACAGTATTGAAAGTGCCATGGATAGCTTTGACTTGAATTGATCATACATAGCATGATTATTCTAGGATTGTAGAATGTGGTTTGTGTTGATTGTTGATTCTTGCTTAGTCTTGAAATTCTCTCTGTTGCTGAGGACAACAACTTTCAAATCTGGGAATTGTTTGATGTGTTGCAAACACATCCTAGTTTTAGGCTAGTTTTAGGTTATATTTTGTTTAAATAATTAGGAAAATAGTTTAGAATTTATTAAGTTTATTACTTTATTGTTCTTAATTCAATTCAATACCAATTGAGCATTTTCAGGCCAAAAGAGGAGTTCAAGGCAAAGAAAAAGATGAAAACAAGATTTTAAGTGCCGCGCTACTCGCGTCAGCATCCGCGCGGATCGCGCTAAGTGCATGATTGGAGGCCACAGTCTCGAAGACCTCACGCGACCAACGTGAGAATCCACGCGACTAGCATGGATTAGCCGCAAGCATGGCGCCATCAGCGCCAGATTCACGCCATTAGCGTCAAAGACAATAAGCCAGGACATTCAGCTCGAACAACTCGCGCCAATAGCGCCAGGCCAACGCGATCAACACCACCTATTCGAGAGGTCAGCGCCATCAGCGCCGTAGTCGCACCAACAGCGCCACAGAAGACCAGAGCAAGCCAATTGACTCGAACAAGCCGCGCGGTTAGCGTGGACTGTCACGCGGTCAGCGCCAGACTTTCGAGTAATCCGCGCGGGATCGCGCGCGGGTCGCGCCATATTGATTTAGTTGCCTGTTTTAATTTATATGGTTCGAGATTTGGTACAGGAATAGGCTTTATTACTTTAATTAAACTTATCTATATATATGAAGCCTCTGAACTGAGTCTAGAAATCCAGAATAGCCAGAATACACATTATTCATCCATTCTTCATCCTCTAAAACCCTAGGAATCACGAATTAAGCTGAGTTCTGCACAACAATGAATCATATTACTGCTGTGATTTTCTTAAGGCCTATGGCTGGCTAAACATTTTATTGTGGGAAGGCCATGAACCGATGATAACTCCTCTGTAATTTGACTGGTATTGAATGATATGTTTAAATTGTTTTATTCTATTCTGCACTTATTTTCATTCTTATTTGAATTTGATCACTTCAATTAAGTACATAGGATTAAGATTCACAATGGGAACGTTGGGGTTATAATTTCTGAATCGTTTAGAATAACAGTTGTTCATCACCTAGGAATAGGGGTGCGTGGCTGCAGAGTCTATGATATGTTCTTTTGAATGCTTGAACTGATAGAATTCACTAAGGATTTAGGTTTTCGATTTAGGTTAAAGGGTTAATTCACTAAGGAATTAGGGATTAGCTAATCTAGGAAAGACTTATTTCTGAACAATTAATAACAGGAACCTCTTATAATATATTCTCTAAATGCTTAATTTGACAGAATCGCTAAAGGTTTAGGGTTCTTGATCGAATTAAAGAGTGAAATCGCTAGTTATCTAGGATTTACGAATATAGAAGAGATTTGTTATTTGTGTTCATTAATGTTAAATAACCAGTCAAGTGAAAGAGTAGGAATCTGAGGGGATTGCGCCTGACCACAATTATCTTTCCATTGGTAACTTCTCAAATTTATTTACTACATTTACTTAATTTTTGTTTTTGCACTCAACAACCAATCAATGAAACACTTCTTGCATAATTTTCTGTTTTAATTCAATCACACTTATTAGTGTTACTGTGGAATTACCCCAATCCCTGTGGAGAACGATACTCACTTACCTGACTTTATTACTTGAAAACGATCGGTGCACTTGCCATTGCATTTGTTCTCAATAGGTGGCAGTTAGGCAGTTACAAATTTCAAGAAAATCCTGCAGATTCTGTAGTAACTCCATGAATAATCGATTATATGCTTATGTAATCGATTAATTCGACAAGTAATCAATTATAACAGAGAAAATTTGAATTTTCAAACAATTTTTCAATCAATTTAATCGATTACCATTCACTGTAATCGATTATTCAAGTCAATGGAATTTTTGTAAAAGAATTTTTAAGCTATGTAATCGATTAATTCGATGGCTTAATCAATTATTCCAGAGAAATTCATTTTCTGGAATTATTTCCTATGTAGAATAATCGATTATTCTGGTTGTGTAATCGATTACATAAGTACAAATTTCATTCTTAGCCATGTTTCAACTTCATTTAATCGATTAATACATGCTTTAATCGATTATTCTAGTAGCAATATCATAATAAACAGTATTTATGCAGTATATTTTAAATTTTGAAAGCACATGTGATGATTGAACAAGTAAGAAGCTATTTCCAATGAATAAGCACAAGGGCAAGCATGCTAGCAAATGTTAGACTCATCAAGGATACCTAGCATATTTCTAAGAGTGTAGAATCTATCTCTAGCCAAAGCTTTAGTGAATACATCAGCTAATTGATGGTGAGTATCAATGAAGTCAATTTTGATGTTACCTTTTTGGATGTGATCTCTATGGAAGTGATGTCTTATCTCAATGTGTTTGGTCCTTGAGTGCATTATTGGATTCTTGGAAATGTTGATGACACTTGTGTTGTCACATAGCAGAGGTATTTCTTTTAATTCTACACCAAAATCTTGCAATTATTGTTTTAAGCAAAGATTTTGAGCACAACAACTTCCAGTAGAGATATACTCAGCTTCAGCTATTGGTAAAACAACACAAGATTGCTTCTTGCAATGCCAAGATATTATTGAGTTGCCTAGTAGGTGACAAGTTCCACTAGTGCTTTTTCTATCCAATTTGCACCCTGCAAAGTCAGAATTAGAATATCCTACTAAATTAAGTGATGCACCTTTAGGATACCAAAGACCAACTTTTGGTGTTGATTTGAGATATTTGAGGATCCTTTTGACTGCAGTGAGGTGTGATTCTTTGGGATTTGCTTGATATCTTGTACATAAGCACACACTCAACATAATATCTGGTCTACTAGCTGTTAAATACAGTAAGGATTCAATCGTTCCTCTAAATCTTGATTCATTAACTTTCTTTCCTTTTTCATCTGAATCAAGATAAGTTGATGTTACCATTGGGGTTGCAACATCATTGCTTTTATCCATTTCAAATTTTTAAATCACTTCAAGGCAATACTTGGTTTGATTTAGAAATGTCTCATTCTTCATTTGCTTCACTTGAAGTCCAAGAAAGAATGTTAACTCCCCCATCATTGACATTTCAAACTCATTCTGTATAGAGATAGAAAATTCTTTGCACAACAATTGGTTAGTTGAACCAAAAATTATATCATCAACATACACTTGAACTAGTAAGATATCATTGTTTTGCCTTTTGATGAACAAGGTTTTTATCAACATGTCCTCTTGTGAAAGATTGTTCAAGCAGAAATTTACTTAATCTCTTATACCAAGACCTTGGAGCTTGTTTTAGACCATAAAGAGCTTTCTTAAGTTTGAAAACATGGTTTGGATATTTAAAATCTACAAAACCAGGAGGTTGCTCCACATAGATTTCCTCCTCAATATATCCATTTGAAAAAGTTTAAAATCCATTAAACATGCATGACATGCATCCAATGTTCATCAATTAAGGCTTGATCAATGTTCTTGGGTTCTATTTGTGAAACAAAAGCCATATTACAATAGAGATTTTTTAATGATGATCTAGTAGATACTCCTTTTGAAACTTCACCAATGATATTGTCAAGGGAGAGATCTCTTGTAGTTCTCCAATCTTTTGGCTTGGACTGGTGTTGACTGTTTAGCTTCAACAATTGGTTCTTCTTTTTCTTTATCTATTGAATCATTAAGCTGAATGAACTCCTCCAAAGGACTTGCATCAATATCACACTTCTTTTCCTCCTTGGAGGGATTGGTGATTGGGCGTTTTTAGTTTAATATTTTTCTATTATTCTTAGCTTATTTGACTTTTCTTGGACTTTTATTTTCTCAATCTAATTCAGTTATTGTCTTAGGCAAGCAAGTGGGCTTAATTGCTAATTGTTGCTTATTTTCAGATTTTTTGCTCACTTGACTTATCTTCCTTGTACAGGACCTACAGAACTCTACAGAACTCCGAATGGAGCATATGAATAGTCCTTGGAAAGATAACGAAAAGATCTAAAAGTTTGTCATGATAAGCCGAGGCCAATTCTGTCATTTGGAGGATCATTTTAGGCTTGGAAGTCAGAAATACTGCACTTGAATTTTGGGCTACGAGTTGAATTTTTATTGGTGTAATTAGCAAAATTAATAAGTTTAGATGGGCCTGCTCATGGCCCATTCTTTCCTTCTGACTTAGTTACTATATGCTAGTGCAATTAGTTAGTGAACATTATATTACATTTTAGCAAAAACAAAATTTACATTTTCCTTTTGAAGTTTTCAGAATCAAAACCCTTTCTCTTATTTTCTCTCAACTGTTCTTCATTGTTCTTCCCTGCTCTTCATTTTTGATTTTTGTTCTTCCATTTTTGTGCACCAATTTCATGGGGCTTTCATTGATGATGATCATGGGAGGCTAAATAATCAATCAATCCAAGGATCCAGTCCAAGCAAAAGGGGAATTAGAGTTTTGGTTTGGTATTTCAAATTCTGTATGAATGTTCACTTTCTTCTTCAATCATCTTTCAATTTCACGATTATGAATGTGTTTAGGATTGAAAACAGATTAGGTTATGGATTCATTTCCTAATTTCAAATTTTAATCACATATTAGTTGGATGATATTTCAATTAGGTTTGTGATTTCAATTAATTTTGGAGTTAATTCGATTGAACTACTTCTAATGAAATTGAATGAACTTTCATAACAGAATCATTATTTGAGAACTATGATAATTACCATTGCTTGGTTTGGTGAATTGGATTGATGCTCTTTAATCTATTTTACATTACCTCTTGTCAATTCGCATTAGTTTATACGTTTTCTGTAATTTTTACTTATCGCATGCAAACTGTTTGACAAAAATCCCTTATTGTTTATTAGTGAATTGAAGTTGAAAACATATTGATAGTGTCTCTGAGTCGACTTAGGTTAATCCTATGCTACAGAATTAGCGTAGTTTAATTGTTTTGAAGCGATACAACATTGTTTATCAATTAGATTCATCACAAATAACATGTACTGATTCTTCCATGCACAAGGTTCTTTAATTGAAAACTTTATATGCTTTGTTATGTAATGAATATCCAAGGAAGATGGCTTCATCAACCTTAGCATCAAATTTTCCAAGTGATTCTTTACCATTATTTAAAACAAAGCACTTGCAGCCAAATACTCTCAAATGAGAAATATTTGGTTTTCTACCTTTATATAGTTCATAAGGAGTTTTCTTTAAAATAGGCCTTATTAGTAATCTATTCAAAGTGTAGCAAACTGTACTTACAGCCTCAGCCCAAAAATGTTTATGCAAATTTGTCTCATTAAGAAGAGTTCTTGCACTTCTTCAAGGGATCTATTTTTCCTCTCCACAACACCATTTTGTTGGAGTGTTCTTGGAGCTGAAAAATTGTGGTTAATTCCATTTTCTTCACAGAATTTTTCAAAATGTTCATTTTGGAATTCTCCACCATGATCACTTCTTATTGAGATAATTTTGCTCCCTTTTTCATTTTGAGCAAGTTTGGCCAATTTTCTAAAAGCATTAAAAGCATCACTCTTGGATTTCAAAACCAAAGTCCATGTGAACCTAGAGTAATCATCAACAATGACAAGTTCATAGTAATTACCTCCTAAACTTATATTCTAGAAGGACCAAACAAATCTATGTGAAGTAATTCAAGAGGTCTTGAAGTAGAAACAACATTTTTACTTTGAAAAGAATTTTTTGTTTGTTTCCCTTTTTGACAAGCATGGCATAATTTGTCCTTTCAAACTTGAGTTTGGGTAAACCGATGACTAAATCCTTTTCGATCAGCTTGTTCATATAATGCATGTTAATGTGACTTGCTCTTCTATGCCATAGCCAAGATTCATCAATTTTACCTATGAGGCAAGAAGTGTTGTGAAAGAATGCCTGATCTATGGAGAGTAAATAGATATTACCTTTTCTCTTACCTATATGAATCACCTCATCATTTTGTCCATCACATATCATGCAACAACTATTGTTAAATGACACTTTGAACCCTTTGTCACAAAGTTGGCTTATACTTAGGAGATAGTGCTTTAAACCTTCCACATAAAGAACATTTCTGATCATGGTTTGAAACTGTCTCCTATGTTTCCTTCTCCAATTATCTTCCCTTTGTTGTTGTCTCCATACGTGACAAATCCACCATCTTTAAGAGTCAAATTTGTGAGCATTGATATGTCACCAGTCATATGTCTAGAGCATCCACTATCAAGATACCATAATGAAGATCTTGCTCTTAGACATACCTGCAAAATTCAAATCAATTTATAAAGAAAGGTACCCAATTGAGATTGGGTCCATAGGGGTTAGCTATTATTGGATTTTGCAAGCTTTTGAGCCTTATCATGCATTTCTTGAAAAGCATCAACAACTTGATCAAATTCAGAATTTACCTCAGTTTCAACACTTGAGGATTCATCATCTTCATTTATTGTGAAAGTGAGACACATATTTGCTTCTTCCTTTTCAGTTGATCATTCAGAAGTTGTTGACTCATTGTCTTCCCAAGCTATGTAGGCTCTCTTAGGCTTTCCTTCTTTCTTTATCTTGCTTTCACCTTGTTGCTTTTTCAAAAAGATAAAGCATTCAGATTTAATGTGGCCAGGCTTACCACATTCAAAGCAAGTGAAATTATTGTCACTCCTTCTGTTGTTATTCTTTGTGAACTTTTTGTTCTTGTCTCTTCTCAAGAACTTGCTGAACTTTTTGACAATTAGATTCAAGTTGTCCTCTTCATCTTCTTCACTTAAGTCTTCCATCTTTGAGGATGCAGCTTTTAAGGCTATGCTTTTTTGTTTCTTTTCTGCATCTTCTGCATTGGTTAGTTGTGACATTTCAAGTTCATACTCAAGAAGCTTACCAAAAAGTGCAGCCATGAACATTATGGATAGATCTTTTGATTCTTTGATTGTTGTCACCTTTGGTTGCCATGGTCTTGTGAGACACTTCAAGATTTTGAAGTTCAACTCTTCAGCATCAAAGATCTTTCCAAGACCAAGAAGATGATTAACTATATGAGTGAATCTTGTTTGAAGTTGAGAAATGCTTTCAATGGTGTTCATCTTGAACATTTCATACTCATGGATTAAAGCATGTTTTCTTGATCTTCTTACTTCGTCTGTACCTTCATGAGTTATCTCCGGCATTTCCCACATCTCCTTTGCACTTTTGCACCTAACAGTTCTAAAAAATTCATCAAAGGAAAGTGCAAAAGTCATCATATTCTTAGCTTTAAAATCATATTGAACAACTCTCTTTTCAGCATCTGTCATTTCATCCCATTCTTTGGGAATCATATCATTACCAACAATTTTATAGGAATAATAGGACCTTTTTTTATAGCATTCCAAGCACCTGGGTCATTTAATTGAATAAAGATTTTCATTCTATTTTTCCAAAAAATGAAGTGCTCTCCTTCAAACATTGGAGGACGGTTGAGGGAGGCACCTTCCTTGAAGGTAATTTGTGTGGTATTCCTTTTTTTTAAAGATAGTGATATTGAATAACACTCAAGAAACTGCTCTTGATACCAATTGAAAACAATAAGAATACCCACAATAACCAAGATGGGGGATGAATTGGTTTGATCTTAGTATTAAAATTTCTTTTTTATTAAAACCAGAGTTAAAGTATCTTAATCACTTTTAAACTTAGAATGCTTTTAATCAATCAAATCACTTAGCTCAAGAAATCAATAGCTCAAAACAGAACTTGTTGAGTAATGATAAAGATATCAAGAACAAATGAATAAGATAACTGAAGAATTTATACTGGTTCACTTCTCAAAAGAAGCTACATCCAGTTTCTTCTAATCAACACTAGATTAGAGTTCCACTATTATAAATTCCAGTTCTTACAAGCTTTATAACAAACTCTCTTTATCAACACTAGATAAAGAATAGAAATCTAAAATCCTATTAGACTTCTAGTAAACAAGAATTAGAGAACACTACTCTGTTCTTCCCTAGAGAACACTACTCTAGCATAAGCTTCAAGAACCCATTTACAATAGCATCAAATAACAAACACAAAAAGAACGAATCTACAAACAAAAATGATGGAGAGAAACAACCTGATGATCCAATGAATATGAATGCATGTGAGTTACCAGTCAAAGTTGAATTGCAGAAAAAGAATTTCAAAACATGCTCTCCATAACTTCTTTGAAATCTCTTGCCCAAGAAATCATTCAATACCCGTGAAGATTAAAGAGTGGGACAAGAACTTAGTTAACCCAGAAAATCACTTTCTAACTCTTAGAAGACTTGTGTATATTCAGAAAATTCAAAGTATTCAAGTCAAGTTTCAAGCCAAACCTTCTTTCTATTTATAACAGCTTTTTGTAACAAACTGTAATCGATTACACACACCAAATAATCGATTAAAATGACTTATGTAATCGATTAAATTGTTCAAGGCTCCATTCTGGGTTTCACAACGAACAAAATAATCAATTAACCCGAGTTGTAATCGATTAAATCAGAGAAGTTTTATTTCAGAAGCAGCTTGTGTAATCGATTACAATTTATGGTAATCAATTAAAGCAGTGAAGCAACCTTTTTCAAAATAGCTTATGTAATCGATTATGATTTTTGATAATCGATTAAAATAGCAATGCTCAATATTCATTTTACACTATGTAATCGATTACAAGAGTTATGTAATTGATTAATATGTTCATCAAAGCTTTTCCAGTTTTAAACACGAACCAAATAATAGATTAATCCATTGTGTAATCGATCAAAATAGTAGAATTACATTTTTCCAAAAACATTACTCAATTAATTCCTTTTTCAAAGTGTGAGTAGCTTTGATATTTTAATGAAAACATTTAAGCATGTTAATGATTATGAGCATGCAATGCAAGGATCAAAAGATTGGCCTCTCATACACTTCATGTGAATTAGAATCTTCAAGGCATGTGAAAAGCTCAAAACTTTCTTCTAAATCATAAGCTTTATTCTTCTTGTTACTCCCCTTATATCCAAGAACAGTCACATCAATAACATGAATATGATCTTTAAGAATTCACGAGTTTCACATGTAATAAACAATGATGAGGACACTTGTAACACCCCGTAGGCCTCCGACGTGTTATCATTAATAATATCAGATTAGCGTATAAAATATCAAGTAATCAGCTTAGCGGAAACATAGGATCGTTTTCTTGATACATTATGTATGGAAACACATAACAGAACCGTAAAATCACGCCCCTGCTGATCCAGTTTATCAAAAACACATGATAAGACAGATAACAAAGCTTTAGGCAGAGTAACAACAATATAAACATACACATGTACTCAGGGGAAAGTCTCATATACATACTATCAAAGTTCTGTA
>PYAF01003778.1:336015-364203 GCA_007407185.1 Glycine tomentella
GGCGCGGGTCGCGCCACACTTCACGTGGGTCGCGCCGCAGGCCAGAATAGCCTATTTCCACTCTTTCTCAAGCGTTTAAGCCTCCTTTCAAGGGATTCCAAGGCCTAATAATATCTCCTCATTTATAAGCTTCATCCTAAGCTTATCACGTGCTTAATCCAGGCTTAAACATATGTTTAAAAAATTCAAGATATTACAACACTAACCTATGTCCATGTTTGATGACATCAAGTCTTAATTGAGAACCTTTTTTGCAAAATGACTTTTGACAGCGAATAGAATGACTTTTGACAGTAAACTACCGACTGAGAACTCTTAATGCGAAATAGTTTTTCTCAATCTCTTCACCCTCTTATTCTAAGTCCATCTTCAATTCTTGATGACAAAAACTCAGAACCTTTTCTTAACAGGCAAAGATGAAGGGTTTTACCCTAGTTCTTTTATAAGTGCTTCCATCAAGCAAGTTACTATATGGGCCCTCAACAACCTTTATAACTGCTTCCTCAACAACCTCCCACTAATAAACATATTTATCTTTTAGCCCTTCTTATATTTGACTTGTTCAAATCACATGAGCCACTTCTAACGGATATATCTAACATTCTCCCACTTGGCTCATGTGGTAAATGTCATTTCGTGATTTGCCAAATATAAGACTTGATGTGCACATTTGGCTAAAAATTACCATACATTGGCCTCATCATGAGTCATAGTTAGAAATAGAGCCAATAAGATCAAGGCAGTTCTACACTCTCACATATTAGCATAGTTCCTTCCATGTACTACCATATCAACTATTTTTCCCAACATGGTACTTTAAAGGAAAGCATACAATAATGCCTTTTATAAAGGAAAATTCTGTTGTTCAAAATATCATTCATCCATGCATGTGAACATAAGTTTGAAAACAGAAAATTTCAGAAACTTACACATTATTGAATTCAAAGTGTCAATAAACAATAAATACTAATAGAGCTTAACATTCGCTAGTAGGCATAATCCCTATATTATTCACATGACCAGTGAATGTCTTGGGCAGGAATCCCTTTGCTAGGGTATCAACTATCATAAGGTTGGTGCTGATATGTTCTATTGACACTCTCTGTTTCTGAACTTCTTCTTTAACGACAAAGTATTTCAACTCCATATGCTTAGCACCGTTGGAGTATCTGTCGTTCTTAGAAAAGAAGACTGCTGCAGAATTATCACAATAAATTTTCAACGGCCTATCAATATTGTCGACTATTCCAAGCCATGAAATAAAGTTCCGTAGCCATTTAGCCTAAACCATGGCTTCAAAGCATGCCACAAATTCAACTTCCATAGTGGATGCAACAATTACTAACTGCTTCACACTTTTCCATGATATAGCTCCTTCAGCTAAAAGATACAAGTAACCAAAAGTGGACTTTCTTGTATCTATACATCCGGCATAGTCCGAATCTGAATATTGAATGACTTCAAGGTTGCTAGATCTTTTGTAAGTAAGCATGTGATCTTTAGTTACTTATAGGTACCTCAGAACTTTCTTTGCAACTTTCCAGTTATCCATACCAGGATTATTCTGATATCTTCCCAACATTCCAACTGCAAAGCTAATATCTGGTCTTGTACAAGTCTGAGCATACTGGATTTGCTCTAATAAACATAATTAATGTAATTTGATGCTCAATAACAATCACATCAATAACATGAATATGATTTTTAAGAATTTATGAGTTTCACATTTAGTAAACAATGATGAAGACACTAACCTATGTCCATAGTTGATAACAACAAGTCTTAATAACAACAAGTCTTAACTGAGAACCCTTTCTGCAAAATGGCTTTTGATAGCAAACTACTGACTAAGAACTCTTAATGCAAAATAGTTTTTCTCAATCTCTTCATCCTCTTATTCTAGGTCTGTCTTCAATTCTTGATGTCGAAAACTCAGAACCTTTTCTTTTAACGGGCAGAGATGAAGGGTTTTACTCTAGTCCTTTTATAACTGCTTCCATCAAGCAAATTACTATAGGGTCCCTCAATAACCTTTATAATTGCTTCTCAACAACCTCCCACTAATCAGGCCACTAATAAATAGAATTATCTTTTACCCCTTCTTATATTTGACTTATTCAAATCTCATGAGCCACTTCTAACGGATATATCTAACAGAACTTCCTATATACAAAAGGCCTTTCATAGCCGTATATGACAAGAAAAACAATGGATTTTTTTACCATGTATTGAAGAAAATAAAAGAAAAAAAAAACATGTCTCACTTTAACATCATGATGAAACACGATTAAGTATGTATTAGGATTTGGGACTCAACATATCTTAATGTTCTTTTGTTTTGGTCCTGTCAAGGCAAAACCGTGAAAGACCATGCTAGAATATGTGCAGTTATGGAAGGATTGGTTAATTCAAAGATTGTGCGGTTACCATAAAAGATAAATGATAGAGAAAGGCGTAAATTAATTAATGATGATAACCTTAAAAAGGGGAATCTATTTGTCATTTCCTTATGCTTCAAATTTGTATGAATGTTAAAGTTTCTTGAACAGGGACTATAGTCTTCTTCTCCTTCTATGAAGGTCCTTCTCCACTTCTTTATCTATTTTGAAAAACAACTACACAACAAACACCAAGCAAAATAGAACTAAATACATTGATATAGAACATTATTCTATCTACATAGATTTTGGAAAAAAAATTCAAGTGACTAACTTTATAAATAAATTGAGGTTTCAGAGAGAGAAAAAGAGTACATCTAATTGAAATACAATACAATATGCAGTACGTACATGCCTCAATACAAATTTATATTGAACTAGCTGGAAAAGCAGGTTTAAAATTTTGTTGAACATTCGTTTATTAATTCAGAGAACAGAAACTGAAAATTTAAGTGGGTCAAACTCAAAACATGTGGGAGATTACAGAGAAGCAAACACAAAATAAATAATAAATTTCTCATTCAAAGAAAGAGTCAGTTAACAGAAAACTTGAAAGGGAGAAAGATAAAATTGAATTGAAAGTCTATATAGAATAGTGGATGGTTTACCTTTAGGTGACAATGGAGAATGGTAAGGCTGTGCAAAAAAATCCAAATCCATAAATCAATCCATATTCAATCCAATCTAATCCACTTTAAATCCATTAAATGAATTGATTTTATATCCAAATCCAATTTTTTGGATTTTAAATCCAAACTCATATATTGGATATGGATTGAATATTTGTTTGGTTTTTTTAAATCTAATACAAGTTTTTGGACAATGACGATTAGGTTTTTTTGGCTAACTTTGCTAGGAGCCATTTTTTGTTCAACGTCAATTGATGATGTTTTTAAGCCGTTATTGGTTGAGACTATTTTTAGGTTAATGTTGGTAAGGGTTTTTTCAGACAATGTTGGTTTGGACTATTTTTTGGCCAATGTCGTCCAAAATCTTTTTGGCCGACACCAGTTGAGACTATTTTTTGGTCAACATAAGCTAGGGTTTTTTGTCGATGTCTGTCAAGATTATTTTTTGATCAACGTCAGCTAGGTTTTTTTCTGATGTCTATCGAAATTATTTTTTGATCGATGTCAGGTAGGTTTTTCGCTTAACATCGACTAGGATTTTTTGGGTCGATGTCAGACGAGACTACTTTTTGGTTGACATCGGCTAAAAAAAATCATTAATCGACATTGGTGGAAAAACATCATCGGCTTAGATCGGCCAACAAAACCTAAATGATGTTGGCCAAAATATTTCCCCAACTGCGTCGATCAAAAAAACCCTAGTTGATGTCAACAAAAAATACCCATAGCTAACACTGACCAAAAGAAATAGTCATGGTTAATGTTGGCCAACAAATCCTAGTTGATGCCAACAAAAATATAGTTTCAACTAGCGTCAGCAAAAAAACCTAGCCAACGGCGACAAAAAAATAGTCCTGACGAATGTTGGCCCAAAAATATCAACGACTGGCATTGTCCAAAAAGAACCTTACCGATGTTCGCCACAAAAACCTTAACCAACGTCGGCCAAAAACTAGTCAAGGTCGATGCTGATTGAAAATCCTAGTCGACATCGGCCAAAAAATATCACCAACCAACATTGACAAAAAACCCTAGTCGTCCTCATCCAAAAAGTAATCCTACCTAAGATTGACCAAAAATATCCTTGATTAATGTCTACTGAAAATGCACTGTCTGATGCCAGCCAAAAAATAGTCTTGGTTGATGTTGGTATAATAATGTCTGGACCGATGTCTGCCAAAATTGCCCTAGTTGAGGTAGGCAAAAAATACACTAACCAAAATCGATCGAAAATAGTCTTGACCAAGGTCGATTGAAAATAGCTCTTAAATGGACAGGTACTAAGTTTTCACTTTTTAGCATTTAATTACTAAATTTGTAAAAAAAATCCTTATAAAATTTAAGTGGATATAAATTGGATATGACCATATCCATATCCACTTAAATGGATTGGATTTGAATCTAAATTGTTTTTAAAAAAATATGGATATAGAATTAAAATCCAATAATTCAAATAGATATGGATTGTATTATTAGTAATCCAATCCATGCCCACCTCTAGAGAATGGTGGGTGGTTTACCTTCCTCAATTAAACCAATCATTCTTTCCTTAAAAATAACTAATTTAATTTTAAGGTGAGGGAGAAAAAGGGAAGGAAATTGAAATTAGTAAAACTTGCAAAGGTTTGGGCTTTGAATCGAGCAACGATAATCATTATAACATCACGTTTTTCGTAATGTTTGATTAAGTGATTTTAATTAATCATCTAGTGTAATTACATTTAAATTAAACGTTTGAAGTAAATTAATTATTTAGGTGGTGATGTGGTGCTTATGTTTGCGTGTGTTTAGTGGTTTTAGTAAGTTTGGGCCTAAGCTTGATGTATATTAGGGGGTGGGTGTACTCAAAGAAAGCCTAAGTGTAAAAAGGAAAATTTTAAGGGTTATAAACCCTTCCCATAGCCTCACAATTCAGATTTTCATTTGTAAGAGGCTATCTTTCTCTTCTCTTATTCTTCTCTAAGAAAGACCTAAATCCTAAAAGCTTGAGGTTTGGTGTTGATGATCAAAGGAGACTATTTTACTCTCTCTTTCATGTTGTTTGGCTAAGCCATGGAGTGGTAAGCACCTCTTCTCTCCCCTTTCATTTTTCTCATAGAGCACCCATGAGAGCTCATGAATAAACTTTGTTTCGGGTTTTTGATTCCATTTGTGGTCATTTTTTGGTTTGGGGTGATGTTGCTGTTATGGGCTTGCCGTTGGAGTGGAAGAAAACTCTCATCTTGGACCCAAAGCCTTCTATTTTTCCCTTTCTTCCTCTCACTGTTTTCTTCTTGGTTTATGGAGGTAAAGAGAGCTTTAATTTGATTTGATTAATGCTTTGCTTTTGTGATTGATACTTAGAATAATTATGTTTTGGTGTTGTTATATGTTGGATTTATTGAAAAATTATTTGGGTTCGATGTTGGATGAATGGATTTTTGAAAAACTTCAAAAATGGAAGCTTCGGGGAAGAGGATGAACACTTTTGAAATCATTTCTACATAACTCTAGCTTGGTGCAACTTTTGGCTCACTGGGCTAGAATTTAATTTTCAAAAATGTTATCTCTGAAGCATTCTAGTTGGGTCACGTGTTTGTTGGCTCGTTGGGTTAAACGTTCTAGCTAGGCTGCAATTTTGACTAGCTGGGCTAGAATCTAGTCGTTTTGAAAATTATCTTGAAGAAATTCTTTTTTTTTTTAATGATTCAAATGACTTAAAAATGTTTATGCAAATGTAGTATACTTATTTATACGATGATTACGTTATTCTTGAAGTGTTTATATTATGTTAAGGTGATTGCGTTGTTGTTACAATATTTATGTCTTGATGAATGTGTTAAGTTATGTTGGGTTGATTTAGTTGATAATGATATGAATATTGTTTGATGAGGTGAATGCATCAATGTTGATAAGTTGATGATAATCTTTCCTTGTAACCATTCATATGTGTTGGAAGGTTGACTACATCCTTTGGAAATATTTTGTTGTTGTTGTTATTCGAAAATGGTATAGTTGGGAGGGTGAGTTCCATGCTAGAACTTTGTCTCACTAAAGCGACCTGTAGTTTTTGATTTCGAATGAAATTTCAAAGTGTTGAGAAATACTTCTTAAGAGGTTTAGTGACTTTTCAGTGTATATGGGGATGGATTGTTGTTGATGGTGAAACTTAGATCCTTGAGACCAACCATGAGTGAGATGGTGGGTATGGAGGTGTCGTATCATAAACCTCAAGGAATCCAAGTTTAGTTGTTATTGTTGTAAGTACGCATGTAAGTTGGGGGTGCTAAGAAGACCCTCAACCTAGTGCTGAAGGTTGTCGGTGGTGGCTAATGGTGAAAGGGCTTATACAATGGATGGGTGGGCAAACTCCTGGATAGGTTAAAGTCTTTGCAAGACTTACTAAGGTAAGTCACTATCCACACTCATCCATTTTTGATAAAATCACTTCTTCCATAGGGTTAATTAGAGTTTCCCCGAATGGCCAAGATGTGACTATGTTAAGGGATGTACTTGAGTTGATTGCTCATGTAGTGTAAATCTTCATGGAGTAGAGTTTGTTTATGGTGTTTATGGTTGGTGTACATGGTGATGATGATGCTTAATAGTGATGTGTGATGATGATTCTTAAAATGTTTCATGATGGTTGATTATGAGATGACCTGTTTACGTGGGTTGAATGTTATTAGTTTTATTTACTGTCAAATACCATGATTTAAAGATGAAAGAGCTTATATAATGTTAATTGTTGAGGTTTTTAAATTGTTTTAAGTATGCTTATGTTTGGTAAGTTAACCCTTGTACGTGACACATGTGGCTGTAACTGTGATGATATTGAACTTTATGTTCGTGGAAGTATATGACTAGGAGGTGGCCTCGTTTCTTCAGAGACTTCGTGAATATGCGTACCTGGATGTACATTGTTTCTCTCTTATCATCTTGTATAGTGTTGACTGGCTCCGAGTCTAGGAAATTTATCTTCATAGAGTTTCCATGTCTATATGAGAGTTTTGAGGAGATTTGAGTTGCTATGTTGTTGTATTTGTTATGTTATGATGGAGTTCCATAACGTACACAGTTTGTTCAATTGTATATGTATATATCACATGATGTTTCATCTTGGTATCATCCGTTTAATCTTTTGGCCTTGAAATGCGAAAAGTTTACAAGTACTTTCATAATTAAATTATCATAAGAGTTTTAAATGAATAAAAAATATAGTCTTTCACTTGTGTTTTTTATTCTTTATATAGTTTCATGTAACGACGACAGGTCATTACAATCACTTTGCCATCCCAATCAGGAAATTCATTTTCTTTGAATCACTGAACCTGAAGAACATAGTAAAAATGCCACATATGAAAAGTGTAAACAAAGAACCTGAAAAACATGGAAAATGAATAAATTAAAAGATGAAAATAAAAAAAGCTTAAATGTGTTTCTACCTTATTAAGATATGCAAACATGGGTTTTGCAAAATTCAAGGGGAAAAAAATCAGATTTTGAATATCATTCATAATTAAAAATGCAAAAGGGAGTATGTAATGGTTGATAGAAACTGGCGACACCACCTTTTTAGTTTTTGGCCTTCTAGAAAGTAATTACATGCAATATTGTGGGGTAAAGAGAGTTAAGGAAGTGTTGCAATTCTGTTTCATCCCTTATCCCTTGCCCCTCCTAGAATGTGCATTCAGTTCCTTTTCCCTGCTACACTAATCTTCCACATACCAAATAGTAAAGGAAGTGTTTCGATTTTCTTTAAGTAGTTACTCATGTACTTTAAGCAGTTACTCATTACTTGGTGCTTGTGTGATGAATTTTGCAATATCATGTGGAGCCTAGCTCGTTATGACAGGAGTAGGGTTGAAGTGCTTGTGGACATCGAATGCGAAAGGAGTTGAGCTCCAGCATGGAAGATGTAAGAACTCTATGATGGCATGTCAATGAGGCGGTCATTCCTTAGATAGTGGAACTGTGCATGTAGTAAAAGAATAGGAACTCGAGAGTAAACATGTGTACTTGAACACTAAGAATGGATACGTGATTGTGTATTGTGATTGTGAACTTCAGTCCTTTTGCTTGTAGCATGATGGGGAGTAGAGGACTCACCCATACATCTATTTTTTTCAAAGGATAAAGGCATGATAGTGGAGACCGACGTTTCGCATGTGGATTTGACCACTGGATGACTAGTGGAACCATGATAGTTGGTTTGAGCAAAATCACCTTGCAAGCGACGTTCGCTTCAAACTTTCACTGATGGCAGAGGAGCCTCACATTCCACCTTTTTTAATTTGACTTACCGTTTGATCGCGAGGTCGCACTCGGTCAAATTAATACAAATTAAATGTAGTACTAGGAAGTGACTCCTAGGTCGTCTCTCAAGGACCAATTGTCTATGTTTAAGGGATTAAACGTGTAAGGGGGGGGGGTTTGACAGAATGCAGGAAATCTAATTCAAAACAGAAATTAACAACTAATTGCAGTGATTAAAAACAAGTCAGACCTTAGAACAAATTGCGCCTCTAATATCCTTGGATCACGAAAGATAATCTGTTCTACTTAATCTTTATCAGTCCAGATTAATCTACTAAGCGAAGATTAACCTAAAACGTCATTACACGAATTAAGCAAACGTGAACCTCGTTAGGCAAGCTCTCAGGATTAAGCAACCTGAGATTACTGAATCAATCAACTCAGAATCATTAAGCATGATCCTAATTCGAAAATACAGAACAAAAACCCAAACAAGGAAGAACAAAGTAGAATACGAATTGCAACACAGAGAACCTCCATTGAAGGTCTGCAATCTGTCCTAGGGTCCAACTAGGGTTTAGCCTTCCATGAAATTGAAAATAGCAACAGAAACACAAATTGGAACGAAACTGAACATTAAACGAAATAAACAGAGAATGAAATTGAAAGCAGAAAATAAAATAGCAATTAGAAGGAACAGAAGCGAAAATAAACACTAACAGAAATGAAATTGTATTCCCAAAATAAAAATCAGACAGAAACGAAATTCACACACAGAGTACTCAGCAGAAAACGAAAAAAACCCTCAATAGAAGAAGCAGAAAAACGAAAATACTCTAAAAAAACCTAAAACGAAAATAGCTGAGCCTCCTCTGCATGGGCACATAATTCGAAATATATAATATTAGTGTCTGACCCTCAAAACGAAAAATGGGCTTTCCCTAACAATTTTAGCCCAGAAATCACTAAAATAAAATAAAACAAAAATAAGCTGTTGATGTGGAAAATGATGCTGACGTGGCGCACTCCAATCTTCAAGTCCATGAATTAATTCCAAGCCCAATTAATTATTAATCTGCCCTGAAAAATCAAATTGGAATAATTAAACTTAAAATAATCCAAATTAATTAAAATCTGAATTATCGATCCAATTAAGTCCTAAATGAGAATCAGTGCAAAATATAAACAATTAAGCACAAGTTAGGGATTAAAATGAGTACAGAAAGATGAGTAAATAGTGGTAAATAGTGACTCATCACCGTTGGTTTTAATGTGTTATCTGATACTCAGCTATATTCGTATTCTAGAGACTTCGCCTTTTTCACCTTCTCGACCTTTGGCGGCGATGGCTTCTATGGCTAACATACTATGATGATAGAAGGGATCTTTGCCTAACCTATCGTCAGAGAGTACGTTCTGCCATCTCTCGATAGTGAGATTCCCCTATTGGTTTATCCACCGTATGATCCGGTTACACAAATTGGGCTTTTCTTGCTCGTGCATTTGATCAATTGGGCACTTGTCATGAAGGACTACGCTGGTGACGACAATAAGGAGAAGGATTCTTCTGAGGATGTGAGTAAAGCGAAGGAGTTGACAAAGATGGAGGAGGACCCCATCAAAAGATTCTTAGTAGCTTTTAGGGTATGGAGTAGTCAGTAATGGGTATTGGTTAGGTTTCATTCTTGTTATGACTAGATTTACTTTTTGATGTATACATGGGTGGGTAGTCTAGTATAGTCTTGGGATGTGATACCTTTTTATTATCCTTTGGTTAATACTTTTATCATGGTTTATAATTACTCAAGTTATCCTTGTCAAACGGTTGTACCTTTAAACTTTATGTAAATAATACATTGCCGATATTTTAGAGACTTCATTTTTAGGCATCATTATTATTTATGAATTATAACTCCGCCTATGTGTGCTTGCATGCATGGCCTATCCTAAGCTAGGATAAAGGAGAAGGGTTGGAGTCAGGTGTTACAAATCGATCGTAAAAAAACAACTATTTTTATGAGATAAACCTTTATGATATTTCGTTGGGGCGTACCCTTCACAACAAAGTGTTACATCGGGCCCCAAATGTAGCGAAAAATGGGCTAGGGTCCTTGCCACAAGGCAAGGCGCTACATCAGTCCCTGGATGTATAGATAGGTGAGCTAGGGTCCTTGCCGCAAGGCAAGGCGCTAGGTATTCACCCGGATTTGGTGACAAGTAGGCAAGGGTCCCAATACGCAGATGGGTGAGCTTGGCGGGCAAACACCGCCCAGGGGTTAAGAATGCAATTAGGAAGCTGGAACATAGGAACATTAACGAGTAAGCTAAGGGAGTTAGGAGATGCTTTTGCCAAGAGGAAAGTGAATATTGTTTGCTTACAAGAAACTAAGTGGGTTGGAGAAAAGACCAAGGAAGTGAATGGCACTAGTTTAAGTTTTGGTATATAGGTAAAACCAAGAGTCGAAATGGGTTGGAATTATGATCGATAGAAGTTTTAGAGATAATGTCGTAGACCTCAAAAGGAAAGGTGACATGATTATGATGATTAAGCTTGTAGTGGGTGATTTAATTTTAAATATCCTTAGTGTGTATGCACCCCAAGTTAGACTGCAATCAAATGAAAAGAACCAATTTTGGGAAGACTTGGAGGAGGTTTTGAGAGGGATACCATGAGAGGAGGAGATTTTCCTAGAAGGAGATCTAAATGGTCATGTGGGTAAAAGTAGTGGAGGTTTTGATATAATTCATAGATGTTTTGGCTATGGGAAGAGAAATGAGACTGGAGAAGGTATCTTGAATGTTGCACCAGCCTATGATTTGATGCTAGCGAACACTTTTTACCGAAAAAATGAGTCTCATCTTATCACTTATCACAGTGGCCAAAATCATAGTCAAATTGATTTCTTTATGGCTAGAAGAGAAGATAGAAATTCTTGTATCGACTGCAATGTTTATCCTGGAGAATGTGTTGCTACGCAACATAAGCTGGTAGTGCTAGAGGTTCGGTTCCACAAAGTACTTAATATGAGGAAAAGAGCTCAAAACCCAAGGATAAGATGGTGAAAGCTAAAGGAGGAAAAACAAATAGAGTTCAAGGAAAACATGTTACATGAAGGACCATGAGAGTATATTGGAGAAGCAAATTAAATATGGAATAAGATGATTATGTTTGTCCAAAATGTAGGAAGAGGGGTGCTGGGAGAAAGCAAAGGAAACAAAGTTCTTACAAAGGAAATATGGTGGTGGAATGGAGAAGTGCAGGAGGTAATTAAATAGAAGAAAGAATGCTTTAGATCTTTGCATAAAAGTCCCAATGATGAAAAGTTGCAAAAGTTTAGAGTAGCGAGAAAAAATGAAAAGAAAACAGTCTGGGAATCTAGAGGCAAGGTTTTTGAAGATTTGTATAAAAATCTTAGAAGCAATGATGGTGAAAAAGGTATATACAAACTTGCAAAAATGAGGGATGAGAAGAGTAAAGACCTAACCCAAGTTAGATGCAACAAGGATGAAAATAAAAAACTTTTGGTAAGAGATGAAGATGTAAGTGAAAGATGGCTAAACTACTTTAACAATATTTTTAATGGAGATGGAGATAAAAGTGAGGTGGACTTGGATGACACTTATGATGATTTGAAAAGAAGATTTGTGTGCAGAATTAATACACATGAAGTTAAGGAGGCTTTGAAGAGGATGAAGAATAATAAAGCTTTGAGACCCGATGATGTCCCTATTTAAATGTGGAGAGGCCTGGGAGATGTGGTAATAAAATGGTTGACCAATCTTTTAAATAAGATTCTTCAATCAAATAAGAAGCCTGATGCTTGGAGGAAATGTATGCTTGTGCCTATTTACAAAAACAAGGGAGATATCCAGAATTGTTTTAGCTATAGAGGCATTAAGCTCATAAGTCATACTATGAAATTGTAGGAGAGAGTTACTGAACATCACTTGAGGAAGGAGACCAAGGTTGAAAACAATAGGAGTACACACAATAACCAAGAGGGGGGTGAATTGGTTTAAACTTGGCCTTTTAAAAAAACTTTAGAAAATCAGAGTTATAGGATCTTAGTCACAATTGAAACAAAAATGCTTCAAATCAATCAAACCACTCATCCCAAGAAAAGAATTGCTTAAAACAGAATTTGTTGAGTAATGTAGATATCACCAAGAACTACAGATCAAGATAGCAAGAAGAGATTAAGGAATAGAAAACAACACAAGAATTTATATTGGTTCACTTCTCAAGAGATGCTACATCCAGTTCCTTTAATCAACATTATATTAGAGTTCCACTATTATCAAATTTCAGTTCTTACAAGCTTTACAACAATCACTCTTTATCAAACCTAGATAAAGAACAGAAATCTAAAACCTTATTAGATTCCTAATGATCAAGACATAGAGAACCCTTCTCTACTATTCCCTCTAGAGAAACCCACTCTAGAAAAAGCTTAAAGAACCCTTTACAAAAGTTACAAACAGTCAAGAATTCAAAAAATGAATTTACAACAAGAGTTAATAGATAGAGACAACCTGATGATACAATGAATATGAATGGATATGATTTACCAATCAGAGTTGAAATGTAGAAATCAATTTTAGACCTTTCTCTCAAAAAACTTCTTCGAAAACTTTGTCCAAGAAATTTTTCAATACACCATAAAGATTCAAAAACTGGACAAGAACTATCTAGCTCATAATATGCTTTCTAACTTTGAGAAGGCTTGTGAATGCTTTGAAATTTCGAAGTCAAGAGTTGTATCTTTCAGACAAACTCACATTCTATTTATAACCAACTTTTGTAATAGATTGTAATTGATTAAATCACCATTATAATCGATTAAATTGTCATATGTAATCGATTAAAGTATCAGATAATCGATTAAAATGTTCTTAGCTAAATCTGGGATTTATAACGAACAAAGTAATCGATTAAAACGAGTTGTAATTGATTAAATCAGACATGTTCAGTTTTGAAATAAGCTAATGTAATCGATTATAGAATATGGTAATTGATTAATGAAGACATGTATAGTTTCAGAATAAGCCTAGGTAATCGATTACTGATTGTGGTAATTAATTAAGGCAGACATGCATATTTAATAATGAACTTGTGTAATCGATTACAGTGTAATGGTAATCGATTAAGATAGATAATCACAATTTTTTTTTTACATTTTTGTGCTATGTAATAGATTACAAGTAACTAGTAATCGATTAAAGTGTTTCTTCATGGCTTTTCCAGAATCAAACAGAAACATGTAATCGATTATATTCTCATGTAATCGATTAAAGCAATGATATTTTACTTTTTCCAAAAACTTCACCATGAGAAATTAACTTCTTTTTAAAACATGAACAACTTTAATGCTTTAGTAAAATCATGTATGCATGTTAAT
Organism: Glycine tomentella; assembly: GCA_007407185.1. Taxonomy (NCBI): domain Eukaryota; kingdom Viridiplantae; phylum Streptophyta; class Magnoliopsida; order Fabales; family Fabaceae; genus Glycine; species Glycine tomentella. The sequence goes on from PYAF01003778.1 coordinate 349,717, forward strand.
GGTAATGTTCATGCAATGCAAGGATCATAAGATTAGCCTATCATACACTTAACCCATTACAAATGCCTTGGCATGTGAAAAGCTAAAATCTTCATTCAACAAGTTTCATCTTTGACTTGATCTTCTTCCGACTCCTCCTATATTCAACAATCTCCCCCTTTTTAGCTTTGAACATGCCAAATATCAATTGAACATTTGTTTAGCTTTTAAGTGCTTTGAAGGATGGATGGTAGGAACTTAATACTCGATAACCTGAAATCAAATTAGCTTATTGCCAAGAACAAGTGTCAAGTATACTTAGATAAACATTGATCAATTCCTTCTTTAATTTTGCTCCCCCTGACTTAGGTAATTTTCCAATGTTTAAAAATAAAGAAAAAAAATAAAAAATAGAGCACAACACTTATTATATCTCCCTCTATTTATCAGATTATTTCTCCCCCTATTTGGCATATCAAAGACAAAAAGTAGCAATATACATATCATAAGCAAGGAGAATACCATATAGAAACTAAAATATTATTCATTGAAAGGGAAAGTGCATTACATTAATCAAGAAAACATTAATACTTAAATAGAAATAGAACTAAAACATAATAGAGCATGAAACATACGGAAACTAAATGAGTTTATCAAACTCATCAAGAACAAGCCTAGCTTCTATATTCTCAACTCTAGATTTCATTTCTTCCAAGGATGAATTAGTCTCAGCTCTATGCTCATGGTGGAGAGATAGTAAAGCATCCATCTTTTGAATCATGAGAGATTCAAATGGAGAATACTGTTGTTGAGCAGGGCCTTCTTCATCTTCAGCTTCCTCTTCTTCTGCAGCAGCTTCTCCTTCAGCACTTCCAGCTTGAGGCAGTTGACCAACCATCTGCCAACCTTGAGGTGTTTTTTTATCAATTCAAGCTTTTGTAGATGCTTGGTTTTGATGAGGCTGACAATATCAGTTGTGTTGTCAACAATCTCATCTGAGACATCAATTTTAAAATAATGAATAAACCTAGAGATCATCATAGCATAAGGAAAATTGTAGTTGATCAACCTAGAGGCCTTCAACATAGTCTCAACAAACACAAGCACCCAATTGATTTGGGTAGAAGTTTTGATGCCATACACAAGTTATAGGTCATCATCAGTAGCTTGGGCATGGTTTGTGGACCTAGGAGTCAGAATATATGTTATGATATAATGAAGAAGCATGTCTTCACTTGTCATATTCCCAGTTCCAAGCGCCATCTTCAGCCTAACTTGAGGGTCTTGAAACATCCCTCTATAGGTGTCAATCCTGTTGTGCCCACCAATCTCTTCTTCAAATCTCTTTACACCTTCAGGAGAAATCCCAGCAACAACAACCCACACCTCTTCATCAATAACCATGGGAACACCCTTCACTTGAGAGCGAATTACCCCATCCATGCTAGCCTTCATACAGATGTAGAACACCTTCACCAGCTCAGGGTAGAAAGTACCCTTAAGATCAACAAACTTCCTCAAGCCCTGAATTTCAAGAAAGGCAGGGAATTGAAATTCTTCATTGATGAACTAGTTGAGGTTCAGATATTTAGGGGGCATAATCAGCTTTGTGGCATTGAATTGGGTATAATTCATCCTATCCTTTTCTTCAGGGAACCAGGAATGCATTCTGTTCCTAGAAGGATTTGATTATTCCCCTATCTTTCTTTTTCTAGTTTTGATTTTCTTAGAAGTAGACATGGTGTATAGGATTAGAAAATAGGAATGGTCAGAGTTTGGGCTAGAAATGGAGAAGAAGAAAGCTCAGAAATTTCAATGAGCACAAAGTAGAGAGAAGGAATTCAGGTGTGAATTTCTCTCTTGTGAAAAGTTGTATTTATAGATTTTTGAGGTTTAATTTTTGAATCTTAAAAGTTGTAACAACTATTTCGAGTAATTAAAGGCTTAACCGATTTGCAGAATATTTGAATTTTGAATTTGGTGTCAGTTGGGCAGTTTTGATTTCCAAGAAATCTTGCAGATTTTGTAGTAACGCCATAGATAATCGATTACATAAGCTCGCAATTGATTAATTCGTAAGCAAATAGAGTTTCTGCACATGGTGTAATCTATTAAATTGAAGATAATCGATTAAGTCAGTAAGAGTATAAACCAGAACAACAAACAGTAATCAATTACCATATTTTGTAATCGATTAATCCAGAAAAGTTTAGATTTCTGAAAAACTTTGCTTCATATGTAATCGATTATTTCGAAACTGTAATCGATTATTCCAGCCCAAAGTAATTCTAGAAAAAGCTTATATAACATGCGTAATCGTTTAATCCGTCGTCATAATCGATTACTCCAGAGCAACCAAATTTTTTGAAGTCATTTTAAACAATGAGTAATCAATTAATTTGACAAGGTAATGATTACATAAGCATAACTTTGTTTCTAAAATGCTTTTTAATGATCATTTAATCGATTATTTCGATGCTTAATCAATTATTCCAACCAATTTTGCAGAATGTGCAGTGAATATGCAGCATAATTCAAATTTTGAAGCTCATGTGATGATTAGTCAAATAAGATGCAATTTCATATAGACAAGCACATAACAAGCATGCTAGCAAATGTACTCATCAAGGATACCTAGCATGTTTCTAAGAGTATATAATCTATCTCTAACCAAGGGTTTAATGAATATATCAGCCAATTGATTATATGTATCAATGAACTCAATTTTGATGTTACCCTTTTGAATGTGATCCCTGAGGAAATGATGCCTTATCTCAATGTGCTTGGTCCTAGAGTGCATTATTGGATTCTAAGATATGTTGATGGCACTTATGTTGTCACATAGCAAGGGAATTTCTTTTAATTCTACACCAAAATCTTGTAGTTGTTGCTTCAACCAAAGGCTTTGAGCACAACAGCTTCTAGCAGAGATGTACTCAGATTCAACAGTTGATAGAGCAACACAAGATTTCTTTTTGCAATGCCATGAGATTAGTGAACTTCCAAGTAGGTGGCAGGTTCCACTAGTACTTTTTCTATCCAATTTGCACCCTGCATAGTCAGAATCAGAATATCCAATTAAGTTGAGTAATGCATCTTTGGGATACCATTGACCAATGATTGAGCATTTTTAGTTAAATATTTTTCTATTCTTCTTAGCTTATTTGAATTCTCTTGGACTTTTATTTTCTAATTCTAATTCAGTGTTTGTCTTAGGCAAACAAGTGGGCTTAATTGCTAATTGTTGCTTATTTTAAGATTTTATGCTTACTTGACCTATCTTCCTTGTACAAGACCTACAGAGCTCTATTGAACTCCGAATGGAGCATATGAGTAGTCCTTGGAAACATAAGGAAAAGATTTACAAGTTTGTCAGAGATAAGCCGAGGCCAATTCTGTCATTTGGAGGGTAATTTTTTGGCTTTGAAGTCAGAATCACTGCACTTGAATTTTGGGCTGTGAGTTGGATTTTTATTGGTGTAAATAGCATAATTAATTAGAATAGATGGGCCTATTCATGGTCCATTCTTTCCTTCTGACTTAGCCACTATATGCTAGTAAATTAGTGAGAAAAAATTACACTACATTTTAGCAAAAACAGAATTTACATTTTCTTTTTGAAGTTTTCAGAATTAAAACCTTTCTCTTATTTTCTCTCAACTGTTCTTCATTTTCATTTTCTGTTCTTCCATTTTTGTGCACCAATTTCGTGGGGCTTTCATTGATGATGATCATGGGAGGCTAAACAATCAATCAATTCAAGGATCCAGTCCAAGCAAATGGCAATTTGAGTTTTGGTTTAGTATTTCGAATTTTGTGTGAATGTTCACTTTCTTTTTCAATCTTCTATTCAATTTTCATGATTATGAATGTGTTTAGGATTGAAAAAGGATTAGGTTATGGATTCATTTCCTAATTTTGAATTTTAATCACAGATTAGTTGGATGATATTTCAATTAGGTTTGTGATTTCAATTAATTTACTAGTTAATTCGATTGAACTGCTTCTAATGAAATTGAATGAACTTTCATAACAAAATCATTATCTGAGAACTATGGTAATTACCATTGCTTGGTTTGGTGAATTGGATTGATGCTCTTTAATCTATTTTACATTAGTTTATACGTTTTCTGCAATTTTTACTTATCGCATGCAAACTGTTTGACAAAAAAAAACCCTATTGTTTATTAGTGAATTGAAGTTGGAACTGTTAGTATATGGATGTCCTAGAGACAATCTTTTCATTAGATTAGGACATACATGTATTTTTCATATTGTCATGAATAAATTATAAGCGCTCTTTATCTTGTTTCATATTTTGTCTTGATATCATTATTAATATATGAGTAATTGGATAAAACCCTTAGAATAGAATAGGTATCTCTTGAGTATCAGTGATGGGATCACGATCATGAGGATTCAAGGATACCAGATGTCTACTCCTAAGACACTGAGAATGGGGATCAGTGATCTCGGGTAAGACTAGCACGACTTATCTACTTGTATGCAGATACAAGGTAAAGACCTCATGAGCTACAGACATGGAGATGTCGTAGCTAAAGTCGTGGGTGGACCTATAAGGGTATAGCTCTCACTGACCGGACCCACAAAGAGACTTTATGAGGAAATCTCATAGATAGTATCATTAGAGTAGTCTCTTATTATTTGGGGGTGTCTTTCCTTAGACTAGAAGTTTTCAGTTAGACTGTGTTCTAGAAGACATGTTTTGATTGTATACCTCATTTGCCTGAAACATGGAAACACATAGGTATACCTTTGGGCATATTCTGAAAAACACGAGTCTAGGGTGACTAGCTGAAGGAATTCGTCAAATCTCTGTGAGAGATTAGGTTATCTGTAAACCGGAGAAATCGAGATGACATTTACGGGACTCGGGAATCTATGCATAGTAAAAGAAATCATGAGATGATCTGCCTTTAGAGTCAGTAAAATTGGAGACTCCCTATTTCGTATTAAAGCTTACCCTAGACTGCAAGGGCAAATACGTTTCCTTACCCTAGGTTTTATGGGAAGATAACCGAGACGAAAGGAAATACATACGGAAACCAAATAGATTTAATAGGATGATCTTGTCATTTACCTAACTAGTTCTTGGGCAACAAAGCATTGCTAGTGCTCTGTGTTGTCATTAAATGGGTAGTGGTCTTGTTGGGCCCAAACTCATTTATGTCAGTAGCTATGTTGGGCCTAATGGGTCACACACTAACACTTTATTGTCATGACATTATAGCATTAAAGGTTTTGGGCCTAATAATGATTGTTGGCCTAAGAAGGAGTTTGATACCTATCTTAAAGAGAGAGGGGCGTATGAATGGAGTTAATGGGCTTGGATAGTTCAATACATTATTAATTAATTTAAATAGTTAAATTAATTATCTAATATTTAAATTTGATAATTTAAATTTTGAATTTAAATATTTTAAATATGAATTAACAATAATAGTTAGTTTCATATCAAAAGGAGAAGATAAGAGCTAGATTTGAATTTGAATTCAACTAGCATCTTATCATGATCATGTCCTAGATTTTAGGAAGAAGTTTGAAGGTTGATTAGGGAGGATATGATGGGAGGTTGTTGGCAATTTTTGAAATGCAACAACTCCAATTTATCTTCACGTGTGGGGTGCTTTATAATCAGATTTGTTGGTTAAAAATCTGACCAAAAACTCTTTTATAAAATATACTCTTGTGATCATAGTTCTCTAATAGTTTTTTTTTTTTGAAAAAAGCCTATCTACCTTTCTCCCTTTCATGCGTCCCTTGTGTGAGTCTCTTAGATAAGAAAAACACGTTGAAACCTAACCTTCTTCTTCTCCATTGGTGCGCCTAGCCTGCCTCCATTGGTGTTTGTTAATGGCTTTCAAGAAGTGTTCTTGAGTCTTGACAAGAAGTGGTGTGGATCAACATTAGAGGGCTTGTATCTTCAAGCCTATCCTTGATCATCAAGTTTCGAATACAAACAAGGTAATATCTATGTCCTAAAGAATGATTCTTGTGTGGTATGTGTGTTTCCGCTTGAAAAAAATTTGTTTTTCTTCTCACATGCCTTCGGCCTTCAAGGCCCTATCTTTCAGGAACCATATTGATAGTGTCTCTGAGTCGACCTAGGTTAATCCTGTGCTACAGAATTAACGTAGTTTAATTGTTTTGAAGCGATACGACATTACTTATCAACCAACTCTTGGTGTTGATTTGAGATATTTGATGATTCTTTTGACTGCTGTGAGGTGTGATTCTTTGGGATTTGCTTGATACCTTGCACACAAACACACACTCAACATGATATCAGGTTTACTTGCAGTCAAATGTAGTAAGGATCCAATCATTCCTCTGTATTTTGACTCATCAACCTTCTTCCCTTTTTCATCTGAATCAAGATAGGTTGATGTTGCCATTGGAGTTGCAACATCCTTACTTTTCTCCATTTCAAACTTCTTGATCACTTTAAGGCAGTATTTGGTTTTCTACCTTTGTATAGCTCATAAGGAGTTTTCTGCAAAATAGGCCTTATTAGTAATCTATTCAAAGTGTAGCAAACTATACTTATAGCATCAACCCAAAAATGTTTAGGCAAATTTGTCTCGTTAAGACGAGTTCTTGCACCTTATTCAAGGGATCTATTTTTTCTCTCCACAACACCATTTTGCTGGGGTGTTCTTGGAGCTAAAAAATTGTGGTTAATTGCATTTTCTTCACAGAATTTTTCAAAATTTTCATTTTGGAATTTCCCACCATGATCACTTCTTTTGAGATAATTTTTCTTCCCTTTTCATTTTGAGTAACTTTGGCTAATTTTCTGAAAGCATTGAAAGCATCACTCTTGGATCTTAAAAACAAAGTCCGTGTGAATCTAGAGTAATCATCAACAATTACAAGCCCATAGAAATTACCTCTTAAACTCATAGTTCTAGAAGGACCAAACAAATCCATATGAAGTAATTCAAGGGGTCTTGAAGTAGAAACAACATTTTTACTTGGAAAAGAATTCTTTGTTTGTTTCCCCTTTTGACAAGCATCATATAGTTTGTCATTTTCAAACTTTAGTTTGGGTAAGCCAATGACTAAGTCTTTTCTTATAAGCTTGTTCATATGATGCATGTTAATTTGACTTGCCCTTCTATGCCATAACCAAAATTCATCAACTTTACTTATTAGGCAATTTGTGTTGTGAATGAATGCATGATCTATAGAGAGTAAATAGATATTACCTTTTCTTTTACCTATATGAATCACCTCACCGATTTGACCATCACATATCATACAACAATTGTCATTGAATGACACTTTGAATCCTTTATCACATAGTTGGCTTATACTTAGAAGATTGTGCTTTAAACCTTCCACATAGAGAACATTTCTGATCTTGGTCTTAAAGTTGTCTCCTATATTTCCTTCACCAACTATCTTTCCTTTGTTATTGTCTCCATAAGTGACATCCTCCATCTTTAAGATTCAAATTTGTGAGCATTGATATGTCAACAGTCATGTGTCTAGAGCAGCCACTGTCAAGATACAATAATAATGATCTTGCTCTTAGACACACCTGCAAAATTCAAATCAATTTACAAAGGAAGGTACCCAATTGAGGTTGGGTCCATAGGGGTTAGCTATTTTCTTTTTCTTTGGAACCCAAATGCAATCTCCATTTGGAACATAGAATCTCTTAGCATAGCATCTATTAAATGCGTGACCTTTCTTCATACAATAGTTACAAGTTACAGCTCTTGATGATCTTTCAAAATGAGTCATGTGATTAAACTTTGCTTTTGAAACAACTTTTTGATTTTTCTATTTTGGAGGTACAAACTTGTTTTTTCCAAAAGATTTTGATCTATGTTTGTAACCCAATCTAGAAGTATCTCCAGCATATTTTTGCACACTTAGCATTTAAGCTAAATTGCATTTTCCTTTATAAAGTCTTTTCAAAATATCAACCAAGTGATTATTTTCTGAAAGTACTAACATATGTTTTTCACCTTGACTCTTTTTGAACTCATCAAACTCTTCTTGCAAAGCTTTGTATTTGTCAACATTTGATGAAGAAAAAACACATACACATCCATTCATTTTGTAGCTTGAAACAAGTTTTTCATTTTCTTCTTTCAAGTTACAAATTTCAGTTTGCATTTCTGCAAGTTTTGTGACATGCCATCTAAGATTTCCTTTTAGCCTATTATTGGATTTTGCAAGCTTTTGAGCCTCTTCATGCATTTCATGGAAAACATTAACAACTTGATCAAATTCAGAATTTACCTCTGTTTTAGCAATTGAGAATTTTTCATCTTTACTTATTGTGGAAGTGAAACATACATTTGCTTCTTCATTCTTACTTGATGATTCAGAAGTTGTTGACTCGTTGTCTTTCCATGCTATATAGGCTTTCTTATGATTTTCTTCTTCTTTGTATTCTTTTCAGCTTGTTGCTTTTTCAAAAAGATAGAGCATTCACATTTAATGTGGCCAGGCTTACCACATTCAAAGCAAGTGAAGTTTGTGTTGTTATTGTTGTTGTCACTCTTTTTGTTGTTGTTGAACTTTGTGAACTTTTTGTTATTGTTTCTTCTCATGAACTTGCTGAACCTTTTGACAATTAGATTCATGTTGTCATCATCATCTTCTTCACTTGAATCTTCTTCCTTTTCCACTTTAGAGGATGCAGCTTTCAAGGCTTTTATGTTTCTTGTCTATCCCCCATTGAGGGTCATGAGGCAAGACAAGAAAGATTTGTGCGCCTCAAGATGGTTCTTGACTCAGTTGATGCATCTTCTGCATCGGTTAGTTGTCACATTGAAGTTTACCAAAAAGAGCATCCATAGACATCTTGGATAGATCTTTTGATTCTTTGATTGCTATCACCTTTGGTTGCCATGGTCTTGTGAGGCACTTCAAGATTTTGATGTTCAACTCTTCAGTATCAAAAATCTTCCCAAGACCAAGAAAATGGTTTACTATGTGAGTGAATCTTGTTTGGAGCTGAGATATGTTTTCTGTTGTGTTCATCTTGAACATTTCATACTCATGGATCAAGGCATGCTTCCTTGATCTTCTTACTTCATATGTACCTTCATGAGTTACTTCCAACATCTGCCACATCTCCTTTGCAGTTTCACACCTAACAGTTCTAAAAAATTAATCAGAAGAAAGTGCAGAAGTAATCATGTTCTTAGCTTTGAAATGATACTAACAACTTTCTTTTCAACAGTTGTCATTTCATCCCTTTCTTTGGGAATCATTTCATTACCAACAGTTTTTATAGGAATCACAGGACCTTTTTCTACTGCATTCCAAGCACCTAGGTCATTTGATTGAATGAAGATTTTCATTCTATTTTTCCAAAAACTGAAACGCTCTCGGAGGATGATTGAGGGGGACACCCTCCTTGAAGGTAATTTGTTTGGTATTCATTTTCTTTTTAAAGAAAGATAGTGATCTTGAATAACACTCAAAAACCTGCTCTTTATACTAATTGAAAACAATAGGAATACACACAATAACCAAGAGGGGGGTGAGTTGGTTTAAACATGGCCTTTTAAAAAAATTTAGAAAATCAGAGTTATATGATCTTAATCACTATTGAAACAAAAATGCTTCAAATCAATCAAACCACTCAGCCCCAGAAAACAATTTCTTAAAACAAATTTTGTTGAGTAATGTAGATATCACCAAGAACAACAGATCAAGATAGCAAGAAGAGATTAAGGAATGGAAAACAACACAAGAATTTATACTTGTTCACTTCTCAAGAGAAGTTACATCCAGTTCTTCTAATCAACACTAGATTAGAGTTCCACTATTATCAAATTTCAGTTCTTACAAGCTATGCAACAATCACTCTTTATCAAACCTAGATAAAGAACATAAATCTAAAACCCTATTAGATTCCTAATGATCAAGACATAGAGAACCCTTCTCTACTCTTCCCTCTAGAGAAACCAACTATAGAAAAAGCTTAAAGAACCCTTCACAAAAGTTACAAATAGTCAAGAATTCAAAAAATGAATTTACAAAAAGAGTTAATAGATAGAGACAACCCGGTGATCCAATGAATATGAATGGATATGATTTACCAATCAGAGTTGAAATATAGAAATCCATTTCAGACCTTTCTCTCCAAAAACTTCTTTGAAAACTTTGTCCAAGAAATCTTTCAATACACCATGAAGATTCAAAAACTGGACAAAAACTATCTAGCTCAGAAAATCCTTTCTACCTTTGAGAAGGCTTGTGAATGCTTTGAAATTTCAAAGTCAAGAGTTGTATCTTTAAGAAAAACTCACATTCTATTTATAACCAACTTTTGTAATAGTCTGTAATCGATTAAATCACCATTATAATTGATTAAATTGTCATATTTAATCAATTAAAGTATCAGATAATCGATTAAAATGTTCTTAGCTCAATCTGGGATTTATAACGAACAAAGTAATCCATTAAAACGAACTGTAATCGATTAAACCAAACATGTTCAAGCTAATGTAATCGATTACAAAATATGGTAATCGATTAATGCAAACATGTATAGTTTCATAATAAGCCTAGGTAATCGATTACTGATTGTGGTAATCGATTAAGGCAGACATACATATTTAATAATGAACTTGTGTAATTGATTACAATGTAATGGTAATCGATTAAGGTAGATAATCATGATTTATATTTTGTGCTATGTAATCAATTACAAGTAGCTAGTAATTTATTAAAGTGTTCTTCATGACTTTTCCAGAATCAAACAGAAACATGTAATCGATTATATTCTTATGTAATCGATTAAAGCAGTGATATTTTGTTTTTCCAAAAACTTAACCATGATAAATTAACTTCTTTTTAAAACATGAACAACTTTAATGCTTTAGTAAAATCATGTATGCATGTTAATGGTCATGTTCATGCAATGCAAGGATCATAAGATTAGTCTCTCATACACTTAACCATTACAAATGTCTTGGCATGTGAATAGCTAAAATCTTCCTTCCACAAGCTTCATCTTTGACTTGATCTTCTTCCAGCTCCTCCTATATTCAACAAAGGTTTCTGTAAATCAATTTGGATTTATGCCAATAAGATGTACCATGGAAGCTATTTTCTTGATGCGACAATGATACAATCCTGAAACCAAGGCAAGTGAAGGAAGACTTTGAATTACACATGGAAGCACTTCCTTTGGTGATTAAAGGGCCAATGACAAGGGCTAGGGCTCAAATACTCCAAGATCATATACAATTTAACATCAATCTCTTGGAGAACCATGAAGAAGGCTACAAAATGTTGAGCTTATCTGTTGTAATTGATTACAAGTAGCCTGTAATCGATTAAATACACTTGGATAAATGTCAGATTTGTAAATAGTTCTGTGATAATCGATTACGGGTCCTATGTAATCGATTACATGGTCACCTGTAGTGTAGTTTTTAAACTCAGCTCAAAGGTAATCGATTATTCCATTGCGTAATCGATTACATGGAAGTGTGAGTTCCTGTGAGTTCCTGTGATAATCGATTATTCTGGCTTGTAATTGATTACCTGGTTTTGGGAGCTTCTGTGATAATCGATTATTTGGTGAGATAATTGATTATTTTGTTCGTGCTCAGTTTCCAGGACTGATATGAGCAATGTAATCGATTACCAAGAGTTAGTAATCGATTATTTGATTCAAAATAATCGATTACCGTTCGAAATAATCGATTATTACCATTTTTGCTGCAGAGGTGCCATTTTCAGTTTTTAAGCAGCTGTTTCGATAGCTTCCCTTGGAAGCTACATTTGTATTTCATTTAGGACGCATTTACATTTCATTTGACTTTAAATTCGTGGTTTATATGAACCACAACACAATAGATTGTAGGGACTTTTGGTTAAATGAAATTAGAATTCACTTTGTGTGTGAGAGGTTTAGAGTTATTCTCCCTTGTTCTTAGTGAAGAACTTCTTGTTTTTTATCAATAGCTTCTGAGCTATTGTGGTGATTCTTGCAAGACTTATTGGAATTAATATTCCATGATGTCAATCCAAACCCACTTCTAATCTTCTTCCATTGTTCCATTTCTCAAATCACAAAAACCTAAAAGTTGTCCAAAAACAGAGCACTTCATACTCTGTTTTTCTTTCCATTGAAGAATTGATTCCATTACAAGGAAGATCGGGGCAAACAGGACTTGATTCAGTTTAGGAGTCCATCATTTGGTATCTAGAGCTTAAACCTTGTGGAATTCTTCTTCAATTTCAGTTTTGGGATTCTTCAAAGGTAAAATTCTGCATTAGAGTCAAAAACGAAAATCCTTAGTAATTCCTTTTTTCTTGATGTTTTCTTGTGATTCTTAGTGTTGTAGCTTTGTTAAGTGTTGTGTTACAAAAACCCTAGGTTTTCTTCAAGTTTCCTTGTGAATTCATGTTCTTCATGTTTCTCATGTTCTTCATGTGTTCTTCATAGTTTTTCCTAATTTCTAGCTTTGATTCTTGTCAATTTGTGTTAGTATTGTTGTTGTGTTGTGTAATACTTTGTTTTGATTTCAATTTCATGCTTGATCTGGAGAAAGTGTTAGAAACAAAAAGAAAAACAAAAACAAAGAGAAAAATTGCATCAAGTGTTATTAGAAAGCAAAAGAAATAGTGAAAAGTAGCTGGAAAACAGAAAACTAGAAGCAATGCAAGCTGCAAAATTACAAGTTGTCAAAAATTGCTTGAAAAACAAAAACAAGTAAAAGTGTATGACATTCAGAATTGATGAAATGTTTTTCAACAATTGAATTCATTGGCATATCTTATTGTGAAGTTTGTTAAATCTGAAGTATTCCTTGAGTCGTCTCATAAATTCCATTTTGAGTAGTCCTTTCTAAATTGTGCTTTGTTGCTTGTCTCTTTAAAATTCCAAAGTTTTGTCTTAGAAGTTTTCTATTCTTTGGACTTTTAAGCCTTGTCTAGAAAAATTTCATATTTCACTTTAGCAAAGAGGTTTGATTGGACTTGAAGTTTTTGCCTAAGAACTAAAGAGAGAATAAGAGTGGAAAAAGGCAAGAGAGAATATTATAGAACAAGCCTTGAAAGTGTGCAAACACGAGAGTGAGAGTAAACACTTAGAGAGTGGTGAGGAATTTCTTATATATAATTGTGTTTTGCTAACAATTTTCTGTGAAGGATGAGTTCAAGTGGAGGAGATGTCTTGTCACCTAAAACTTCTAGGTTGATGAGAGCCATGACTAGGAAAATGGAGAAATTGCAAACTAGAATGGATGCAAAATTTGAAGAGTTGCAAAAGGAGAAAACAAGAAAGAGTAGTTCCATGGGTAGTGTGGATGGATTGGGTGATAGTAGTAGAAAGGGGAGTGATTATGCTTCTTCTTATGGAGGAAATTACTATGATGAAAGGAGGAGACAACATGATAGAAGAGAAAATCATAGGAGACATTATCCTAGGAGGATGAGGAGAGAACATCGAGAAGATGAAGATAGGAGGATGGAGAGAGATGAGAGGAATGGAGGATTGGGTGGAATCAAAATAAAAATTCCAAAATTCCTTGGCACTAATGATCCTAATGAATACTTTGAGTGGGAAATGAAGGTTGAACAAATTTTCCATGTCAACATTTTGAGGAAGACAAGAAAGTTACTCTTGCAACTATAGAATTTGGTGGATATGCTTTGGAGTGGTGGAGCCACATTCAAAGAGATATAGTTGGGGGAAGAAGGCAAAGAGTAAACTCTTGGGAAGATTTGAAAGCAAGTTTGAGGGGTAGATTTGTTGCAGCTTATTACTCTAGAGATGTTCACAATCTTCTTCAAAGACATTTCCAAAGTTCCAAGAGTGTTGATGAGTATTATAAGGAAATGGAGTTGTTAATCATGAGAGCTGGAATTGTGGAACATAAAGAAGCAACTATGGCTCGGTTTATTCATGGTTTGAATAGAGAAATTTAAGATGTGGTGGAGCTATATTCTTATGACACAATTAAGGACCTAGTGCATAAAGCTCAAAAGGTAAACAACAAATGAAAAGGAGGAAAATTCCCTATTCTGAGTCTAGTGGGGATGCAACTTCTAGTTGGAGAGATAAGCCAAGAGGGGAGAGTTCTCAAGTTAAAAGAGGAGAAGAGAAGGTAGAAAAACCAACTAAAAAGATTGAACAAGTGACTCCAACAAAAATGGGAAGCATCAAATGTTTCAAGTGTCTAGGAAGATGACATATTGCTTCTCAATGTCCTAATAAGAGAACTATGACATTGCTAGAGGATGGGAAGATCACAAGTGAATCCTCAAGTTATGCATCTAGTTCTTCAAGTGAGAAAGAAAAGGCGTTACACTTGTGGAGGCCGAAGAGGGAGATCTTTTAATGGTTAGAAGAATGTTGAGTAATTTGTGCCTAGATAAAGAGGAGAATCAAAGAGAAAATATTTTCCACACAAGATGCTTGGTTAGAGACAAAGTATGTTCACTCATCATTGATGGTGGGAGTTGTACTAATGTAGCTAGCACAAGAATTGTGGAGAAATTACA
>PYAF01003778.1:401380-414242 GCA_007407185.1 Glycine tomentella
TGTTGATACTGATGATTGATTTAATGATTTCACTGATGATGATATACTATTTTCATGTATATGTGTATGAAAGTGAACCAGGGGAAGGAAATACCTTCAAGGGCCCTGAGTTTACTGGGATTTTATATCTCACCCCTTGTGTGGGGCATATGTTTTGCAGGTGAATCCTCAGGAGGAGCTGATAGATCCCAAGGCAAGAAGCCTGTGCAGGGATAGCGGTGTTTTGAAACCTTAGGCATAGATGACTTGAGCATGTGGCTCTGATATTTTGTATTCTGCCTTTGGTTTAATTTTGTTGTACCCTGAGGGGATGTATTTGTACAGTTTTGTACCTAAACACAGATTATATGTATATTCACCATATTATATGTACAGTGTATATGAAAGTGACTTTTGATGACGTCACTCTTAGTTTATGCTACCAAACTGCTGAAACTCTGATAATTTCCTGTGTGATTGATGTTTATGTTTGGTAATGACCCTGATGATTGAGGGGGCGTTACACGTAGCAAAATTCTTTACACAGGTCCAACTTATCTGTGCCAATAATGCACTATACTGTGATATGTTATGATAACCAAGCAGTAAATCTCAGGCTGCAAGTTCTTTAGCCACTATTCTTTCATATATCATGCTTTTATGCTAACCAATCATATATGTTGGTGGTTAGCATTGGGTTCTTATGTGCATTTCTGTCCTTTGCATTTAATGTATGATAATAAGTAATGCTTCTTGTTCCCTCATGAGGTCCAATTAAACACACAATCGGTTCATTTAGGTTTCACTCCTCAGACTTAGTTGGGAATTGAAATACTCAAAAGAAACAATTAAACACGTAGTCGGTTCATGTAGTTATTTATTATCTCATTTGTATTATTATTATTATTATTATTATTATTATTATTATGTGTCAAAAGAAATTCAAATTCAACTTTGCTAAGAAAAGGTGATGCCCCCATGGACATTTTGGTTGGAGAGAATTTCTCGAAATTACATAATGCCAAGGCACAATAATTTCCTTTTCAGTTGGATTCCACTCTGCCCCCTTTTGAATTGTCACCCTCACAATAATCATAACCGATGTATTTCATTCATCAGTCCCTACCATGCTTCTCTAGTCTCTATTAGACATTTACTAGCTACATACAACGATATCAACTTTTCAAAAGTAAAGGTCTAATTAGATGAGATACGATAAGTTAGCTATATGGCCTACTAGTTAACTAAACAAAAAAGCTCAAGGAATCTCCAGGATAAGTTAGTTATGTGGCCTACTTGTATATATGAGGTCCAAACCTTCTAAAAAAATTCAACTCCAAACAGCTTTTAAATATTGCACAATAGTAGCAATTTTAGTTGATAAATGGTAATTTTAACACCCTTAAATATGTTGAACATCATTTAATTTCTACTAGCATCAATAATGTAGCCTATATTGCTACCAAAACCATAAAAACTAATATTAGAATTGGTCTAGTGACCTGGGACATGCCCAATATTCAACAGAAATACCAATTAAGGCAAAATAAGCTAACCTTTAATTTGTTACCGGCTTACCGCTAACTAGTCTTACATTCCACATCCTTGTTATATATCAAGCGCAGTTACATAATCACAACAAAATATAGGCTAAATCCATGCATCACAGTTACAGCTTATGGATTAGGCATTTTATCAAGCACTTAGTGGGCAACAAAAACGAAATCACAGCAAAAACACATTGAACCCATACATCACATGCAAAATGCTAATGCAGAACCATACCCAACTTGCGAAAACAAAATACAACAATAACATTATTGGGCAACAATGAAAGTTCGCGATTTTAGTTGATACTAACCTCAGATGGAGACGTGAGGTTTGTTTCAACTCGAAAAACCGAGAGCGAGGTAGCTACTGGAATGAGAGCCGAGGTAGCTACTGGAATGAGAGTTGAGGTAGACGACAACAAGCACGAGTGTACGTAGCTCGATCAAAATGGCCACTGAGAATGAGAGCTGAGGTTGAGGAAGACGCAAAATAGAATCACACAACAGTGAAGGGTGTTTGATTTGGGGGCCAGATTTGTTTTATAATAATAAGAACAACATCGGTTTTCATTTAAAAATCGATGTTAACTTTCTCCTCTTAATTACGAATTTGCCACCGCATTTTCGTTAATATCGGTTTTTTTCCAAAAATCGATGTTAACGTAATGATGTTAAAACTCCTTTTTTTAGTAGTGAAGATACTTGTAATTCAGAAATATTATTGAACTAAGGTGGATATTGTTAATTGTTGGACAATGGATGATAGAAATAGGTGGACGACAGTGATCGTCTGGTCCTGTACTCTTTTCTTCTGTATATCATTCAATCCTCTGTAATATGGTGGATCGTCCAATCACGTAGAAGGGAACGTCTAGTCTAGTGGTTCATTAACATAGGCTGTGTTGTAATTATAACTATTTTTTATTTTTTTGTTGCAACCATTTTCGGTTAAACAATTATTGTTGTCTCCTTTATAAGGAACTTTATATTATGGGGTTCAGAGAACTAGACAGTGCTTTGAACCCTTTTATTGTAATTCTATTATCCGCAATAAACTTAACAATTTTGAAAGATATTTCTCTTCTCTTTCTATCATCTATGCTTCCCTATTTGAATAGAATTTGTCGAATCTTCTCAACACTTTTGATTTGTTTAGAGCCAACAATGATTTGGTAGGACAAACAATATCGAGTTGTTTCAAGCTTGGGATAGAGTCAGAAGGGAAAATAATTAATACTTATAACTTGTTAAAAATTGATGTAGAAAATCACATTCTATGTCGGCTATTACCATACCTGATGTAGGAAGTCATAATATTTACATCAATTTAGTCAATAATATAGAAAGTGGCTTAATACATCATAGAATGTGTCCTACATTTAACATAAGTTATATTACATTGGTTTAGAAACCAATGTAATATGCCTTTTAAAACTCATGTAAACTGTGTTCCCTGGGGTAGTGAATACATGTAGATTATTTATAAGTACTTTTTGACTCCATAAATATTTCTTACCTTAGATCTGACCATCATCTTACTCTTCTCTTCAAGGAATAAAATCCTATCGTAAAGGATACACTTTTAATTATATTTTTAAATAATCTTATTTCAAGAAAGACTATCCAGTCGTAAAAAATAAAAAAAAAATAAAAAACTACATTTTCCATCCACCAATGACAACTAATATGATGAGTCAAATGGATAGTGCCACCTATTATCTCAAACTAATTACAGTGCCTCTCTATAAAACTAAAACAGAAGGTGATGACAGCACATACAAATAACCACAAAACGAAACAAGGTGAAAAAGCCATGTTTAATTTAATGACAAATGCTAATAAGTGTTTTTAAAACATTGATTAAAAAATTAAAAGAAATTTTTATTTATTGGAATGGACAAAATTGTGTTGTCCTTGACTTTTTTTGCGATCTCTAATGATTTCTATGATAAATCTTTCTTTTTTAAATTTTTAACCAATACCCTAAGAGTATTGAAAGAGTTTCAATTAAAATTTTGGCGGAACCAAAATAAAATGGACTAAAATGAAATTTTGGTAATTTATCTACATTTTAGATTTTAATTTGGTCCACTTAAAAAGTTTATCTTGTGTCTCTTGAATTTTTTTGATACATTAAATTTGTCTTTCCGGAAGCTTTTGTCACAATATTGATCAACATGGTGAAATGCGATAAAATGTGAGTAATTTCATGACAACCAAAATTGACACCGTAAGTGTGAAAAACTGACATAATAATTAATTTTAGTCTAAGAGAGATGTTATACGGGACAAAAGTAAGACTTTTTAAACTCAGACCAAATTGCAACCTAAAGTGTAGTTAAGGCACAAAAATTCTATTTTAGCTAATAAAATTTAATACTAGTGAATATTACTAAATTTGAAAGTACTTTTCAAGATCACTTTCTAAATATTTTTTAATTTATCATCCTATGCCGCAATAGGATCGTAGAAAATTGCTTCTTATTTCCTTTCAATCATGTACTCAAGACAATTTTTGGGTTCAAAATGATGTAAAAGATAATTTTCATCTTGCTTACAAGGTTCTCTTAAAAAATCATTTCTTTTACTCTTAAATAATTATTTTCTAATATAAATTTATCAATTATGTAGAAAATGAAAAAAATCATTTACATAATTATCATAAATTAAAATAAATAAAATCAATAAATATCTAATTGAACATGTAAGTAAACTCTTGTAACAAAATTAAAAATTTAGTACATAAAATATTTTTTTTTATCCAAAAAAAGCTTTTATTAAGATAGAGGATGGGTATAAGAAGTAACCACTCTTACATAATGTAAACAAAGTAACTGTAACAGAAAACAAAGCCAATCCGCTATCTCAAAATCCAACCATACGAAAACATAAATTTATGTAATGAACGTGTATATTCTTGCTTTTTACCTCTTCTATGTACAACTAGTAACTTTTCAATTAGTTTTACTACATTATTGTATACATATATTTATATTTCTCAAAATATTTGGGGGTCGTGGCTCCCAATCCCTATAAAGATCCGTCCATCATTAAGAATACTAGTTAACAAGATCTTGATTTAATTATGTTAATTAATTCTTGCTTATCACAACAAAAACATAATAATGCAAAAAAGAACAAAAAATTCAGGAAAAAAACAAACAAACAAACAAAAACAAAAGAAAATGCTTCCGAGAAAAATGCATTCAAATGGACAAGTCTTCTATTTTGGCAGATAGATCACCTTTTATTTGTTTCTTGTATTCTTCGCTAATGACAACGTGGGCAAACCCACAATCACTGATCTCTTTCTCTCTCTCTCTCTCATGCACCATCCATGCAGAAAAGTGCTGTCATTAACTTAACGTAAACGAACACCATACCCTTATAAATCATGCGCTCTCTCTCTTACTCGCTCTTTTAACACAAATACACCACTCCCTTTCCCCACCCATTTTTAATAAAATATATATACAGTCATTGCGCTGGTTGCCGCCACCATTCACCGTTTTGGTTTCTGACCCACCATCCATCTTCTCCTTATGGGTCAGCAAACCCGCTGGGAATCCTATTCCGGCCCCTTGCCTTCCACCGCGCATCGAAAGGATTACAATTATAATTACTATCACGATCGTCGTCACCATTATCATCCTGAACCACGTCTCTTCGAGTTTGTCAACAAGAACCAGACTAGTGACCTAGTCTTGCCTTTTGATAAACTCGAGAGGCTGAGTCAGGATGACATTAGGGAATGTGCTTATGAAATTTTTTTCACCGCTTGCCGGTCTTCCCCAGGATTTGGGAGCCGGCAGGCTCACTCGTTCTCGACGTTGAATAACGACGCAAAGTCAAGCAATGTGGTGATGTCGCCGACAAGTAAGGTGAAGCGGGCTCTAGGGTTGAAGATGTTGAAAAGGTCACCATCAAGGAGAATGGTGTCGGGTGGCAGTGGCAGGCCGTCGTCACCAGTGGGTGGAAGCAGCCCTTTTCATCAGACCGGGCCACCGTTGAGGCCACGGCGGCCGATGACTTCTGCAGAGATTATGAGGCAGCAGATGAGAGTGACTGAGCACAACGATAACCGCCTAAGGAAAACCATCATGAGGACCCTCGTTGGCCAAGTATGTACACTGCATTCACGTAATTATTATGTTGTTAATTTAGTAGTTATTTGTTCTGAAATTGTTTTGGTTATGATTTTCTGTTAAAATAATTGATGACTTTGGAAGTCAAGCATATAGATCGAAGATTAGGTATATCAATTAATTGGGGATCTAAAATCCTTTTAGATCAGGTTATTTCATGAGGAATAGGTTACATGGCCATTGACTTATGTTATGATATCCGTAAAAGTATGTATTTGTTGATTTTTTTTAAAATGTTTATTAAATTCAGTTTCATCACAGATAAATTCTACTTCAGACAAAAAAATCATAGATAAATTATATGGTTTGATTTGTTTTTCTAATCCTGATATTTTACATTCCATTTTTAGTACTCAAGTTACATTCTGTTTTTCTTTTTCATTTCCATCGTACCATTGTCACATTCTTTCCTATCTCTTTCTTTTCCCGGAAAGGTACATACATCTTCAAGAATTTCAAATGATCAGTTTTCTTAATAACCTCATTATCATGATTTTTGTGATGTGTGCTATTGTATGTTCGGGTTCATTATTGATATTGACATGTAATATCTAAGCATAACTGATCAATATGTGTGTGGGATAATTAAACAAATTATTACTCAGAAGTTCAAATCAAATAAATAACTAGATTTGTGAAACTGAGTTACATTTTTTAAATATATTGAAAATAATATAAAATTATATATCAATTAACTTTGAAAAAGATCTATATTAATGCTAAAACTTTAATCACGTTTCTAATGATGTTTAATTCCTAAATGTATGATGTACTGTGACATTCATGAGTTTTTATATGTTGGATGACTTCAAGTTCATTTTGATTATTTTCCTTGAAGCAGGGGAAAAGGAAGAAGATTGCATGTCTAATTGATTTTGTTGCTCCCCTTTTGCCCATTGGATTCCATTAGAGCGATTTCTTTTCATTTGCTTGACTTGATCACAACGACTAATAATTTGAAACCGTAACAGATTAATTAAAAATTATACTAGTTTGAGACTTTCTCTCTTGTTGATCTGCTTGTAAATATTCATCATGCAAAACCTTACTTTACAACAAAAGATTGCACTGCATTATTTACTTGTGGTTTAAGGAACAAAATGGAGACATAGCTAATAGTAATAAGTAGAACATGCAAAAAATGAAACTAGTTGACTCATCTGAACTTTTTGTTGGATAGAGTTTGCTAACTGTACGTATAAACATGTAAAGCACTTGCTGTTGGTCTAACTATTTCAAAATGCTTGCAACATTGCAGGCAGGAAGAAGAGCAGAAACTATCATTCTCCCCTTAGAACTTCTGAGGAACCTAAAACCTTCAGAGTTCAATGATTCCAATGAGTACCATATGTGGCAAAAGAGGCAGCTTAGAGTCCTTGAAGTAGGACTCCTCACACACCCTTCAGTGCCTATAGAAAAAGCCACCACCTTCGCTATGCGCCTTAGGGACATCATTCGTAGTAGTGAGTCCAAAATCATAGACACTGGCAAAAACTCTGACACCTTGAGAACCCTTTCCAACTCAGTGGTTTCCTTAGCTTGGAGAAGTTCCAACGGTACCCCCACCGATGTTTGCCACTGGGCTGATGGATTCCCTTTGAACATTCACTTCTACACTTCGCTTCTTCAAGCAACTTTTGACAATAGGGATGACACTTTAGTCCTTGATGAGGTTGATGAGCTCCTTGAGCTGATGAAGAAGACATGGTCTATATTGGGGATCACTAGGCCTATTCACAATTTGTGCTTCACCTGGGTGTTGTTTCAACAGTATGTGGCAACCGGGCAGATAGAACCTGATCTTCTATGTGCCACACATACCATGTTAAGTGAGGTGGCCATTGATGCTAAGAGGGAAAGGGAATCATTCTATGTGAAGCTCTTGACATCAGTGCTGAGTTCAATTCAGGGTTGGGCTGAGAAGAGACTGATGGATTATCATGAGCATTTCCAGAGAGGGAATATTGGCCAAATTGAAAACGTTCTTCCTGTGGTGTTGTCTGTCACACAGATTCTAGGTGAAGATCTCGTAATTTCTGACGGCAGGGAAGGGGGAGAGAAGGGAGATATAACCATAATGGACTCATCTGGGGATAGGGTTGACTATTATATTCGATCTACCATAAAAAATGCATTTGAAAAGGTTTGTTTTTCAAACCTAATTCTTCTCTTTACTCCTCAGTATGTTAAACTATAGTGTTTGTGTATATATTTAGTCATAATGTGTTTTTTTCTTTTCATTAATGCAGGTAATTGAGGCAGTGAAAACCAAGGCTGGTGAATTGGAAATAAAGGGAGAATTCAGTGAATTTCTGCTTCATTTAGCACAGGAGATAGAAGATTTGGCAATGAAGGAAAGAGAGAACTTTACTCCAATGCTAAAGAAATGGCATCCAGCACCAGGTGCAGTTGCAGCAATGATGTTGCACAGCTGCTATGGGCATGCGCTGAGGCAATATTTAGGTGATGTGACGTCACTCACTCATGAGACAGTTGAGGTGTTGCAAAGGGCTGAAAAGGTAGAAAAGGTTTTGCTCCAAATGGTGGTTGAGGAGGACTGTGGTGAGGGTGAGGATAATGCCAAAACAGTTATGAGAGAGATGGTTCCATATGAAGTTGATTCAATCATATTGAATCTCATGAGAAAATGGATAAATGAGTTGTTGAGCAATGGAAAAGAGTGTCTGCTAAGAGCAAAAGAAACTGAAGTAAGTTTTGGCTCAATTGTCCTCTTTCCATCAGAGATTAAAAGGAAGGACACATTAAGAACATTTGTTTAGATCACTGATTTGTTATTTTTGATAAAAATGAGTATGAATTTTTATTTTCCTTTCACTTTCACTGCAGACATGGAATCCAAAGTCCAAATCAGAGCCATATGCACCATCAGCCGTAGAGTTGGTGAAATTGGCCAAGACAACTGTAGAAGAATTCTTTCAAATTCCAGTAGGAATAACTGAAGATATAGTTCAAGAACTTGCTGATGGAATGGAAAGTCTCTTCCAGGACTACATGATGTTTGTTGCAGCATGTGGTAAGTATTGTGCTAGTACATAAAAAATCAAAGTTGTTTTCTCTAGAGAATAAATAAAGCACAGCAAAACTATTACACTGGTGATTCCTATTTATTTGGTGCAACTAGGATCATGTGCTTGCACATGGAATTGAGCAATTCTTACATGACTTTAGTACTCACTACTTATAGACACAACCAATCAAAAGTTTTAAGATAACACTAACACAACTTGAGTTCAGACTTCAACAGGAACTTGACTATAAACTTAGTGCTTCTTTAGCTTTTGATTAAGAGTTACCACATTGATGCAAGAATTGAAATTTATCAATACAAAATGGTTACAACTCTGTTCTGTTTCAGGTACAAAGCAGAGCTATATTCCTTCACTTCCCCCTTTGACAAGATGCAACCGTGGCTCAAAGTTGATCAAGTTGTGGAAGAAAGCTAGCCCTTGTGTTGCTAATATCTCAGAGCTAGATAACACCCATGAAGGTCATAATCCTAGGCCATCAACTAGCCGTGGCACCCAGCGCCTCTATGTTCGTCTCAACACCTTACACTATCTCCTCTCTCACATCAACACCCTTGAGAAATCACTCTCTCACACCCCTGGTGTAGTCCCTTCTTCAAACCGCAAACATAGCGGTCCCTATTTTGAAATAGTCAATTCCTCCATCCCAGCAGCATGTCAACATGTCTCAGAAGTTGCAGCATACCGTCTCATACTCCTTGACTCCAATTCAGTCTTCTATGACAGCCTCTATTTTGGTGATGTAGCCAACTCACGCATTAGGCCAGCATTGAGGATCCTCAAGCAAAACATCACACTGATGACTACACTTGTGGCAGATAGAGCTCAAGCACTTGCAATGAAGGAAGTGATGAAGGCATCCTTTGATGCATTCTCCATGGTTTTGCTTGCCGGTGGAAGCTCAAGGGTGTTTAACAGGTCTGATCATGTGATGATCCAAGAGGACTTTGAGAGCTTGAAGCGGATTTTCTGCATTTGTGGGGAGGGACTAATAGCAGAAAATTTGGTCCAGAGAGAGGCTGCAGTGGTAGAGGGTGTCATTGCATTGATGGGGCAATATACTGAACAGTTGATGGAAGATTTCAGCATTGCCACATGTGAAACAAGTGGGATTGGAGTCATGGGTAATGGGCACAAATTGCCTATGCCACCTACCACAGGAAGGTGGAATAGGTCAGATCCAAACACAATATTGAGGGTGCTGTGCAGTAGAAATGACACAGCTGCAAATCATTTCTTGAAGAGGACATTCCAGTTAGCAAAGAGAAGGTGAAACCCAAATGTTGTGTCTCTTGCTTAAGTTTAAGCACAGAGATACACTATTGGCAGTGATGCATATTGTTGCTCTACAATTCTTGCCTTGTGACAAGGTGGGGGAGCAGGGTTGTATATTTGAAAGCACAGAAAGTGGTTGCCAAATGGAGAAAATATGGGCTGAAGAAAGAAATGCTTATGTTTTCATCATTAAGCATTGAAATGAATTGTATTTTAAATACCCTAAGATATTCTTTAATTGTTTTTTTTTTTTTTTTGGGAGATAAAGAGAGAAGGATAAAATGGCAGTTTCTTAGCTTAGTTTGCTGATATTGCATATATAAAGTAGGCCTACACACTGCTCTGAGAATTTCTGTTTGTAATTAATCAATTAGCTGAAAGGAAAATGTATTTTCTTTTCTAATTTTAGTGTCAACTAAAAGGGCTTGCAAGAGGGCACTAATCAAAATGGAGTTCTGGAAGTTAATAACAAACATAACAAAATAAATAACAGTAACGATGTTTTCAGAACATCATAAACAAGTTTTTACCAAAATTGTTGCCAGAATAAGTTGACAGTGCATCAGTTTGATTTATTTAACAATCACTCTCGAGTTTCGGTAAATTTTTACTGAAATCTGTTAAACCTTTATAGCTATGTAGGGTTACTTGTTCCTTTTGTTTTTTTAGACGTACTGAAATACATACAAACACTTCAATTATCTTATATTGTGGCCTGTACAGTTTGGCCCTGACATTTTATAATTTCACGTTAGTCATTATCTATTTCTATTTATTTATAATATATAAATTCTTAGATGCACGATGACATCTCAGATCTTTAGAAAGCTCAAATTATTCAATGTCATCCTTTTTGAGTGTTCAATTTCAACATAAAGTTTGTAACAAATGATTTTCATTTTCATCTGTTGTTAATCTCTCATATACCCTCTTTATTCCATAAGTTACTAAACTCTCATTACCACTTGAGTGACCTCTCCTCTCATCAGCCTTTACCGTGTTTCCCAACTTTTGTAACTCCTATCTCTGCATTTAGTGCCATTACACTCTATGCTAATAGAAATTGTGGCTTAGAAACCATACACCTCTCCCTCATCCCCTCTCATTGCCCACGGCTAAGAGCTTTCTTGAACAAGATGGGGAAATCATTGGATCCCCAAAACACAAAGAAATGACAGAGAGAAGTGAGACATTAGAATTGAAAAGATAACTCATGTTCAGACAAAATTAATAGCATTCCAACATCAACAGAAAGTTACAGCAAACTGGAAAACCGACCTATTGGCAACAATGACAGGCTTATAATTGTGTCCAGTTTCTCTTCTATCGCAGTTTCATCCTATTTTTCTTTCTATCACTCTTATTACACCATTTATCATATCTATGAATTTCTCTCACTTTCTTTATTTCTTCTCTCGACCTCTGTCTTTCTTTCACATATTTACTCCAAAATTGACCTGTACAGGGTTAGGTTTTTATTATTTATATCAAATATCAATGTCATAAGTGAAGTGTTCTAGTTGTTATGAAAATATTACAATTTTATAACAAATAATTTCAAAATCTTTAATCGATATCACAAGTGGAGAGTTGTATGCGTATCTAAAGACTGGTTTAATGATTTCATTATTGCAATACCATTATTGGTCCCAAGTTCGAGAGATGACAATCCCTTGCTCAATAAACCAACAATAAAATCAAAAGTGGAGCGTTCTAATTATCAACATTACAATCTTTAATCAAAATGAAAAAATAAAATAGAGTGAATTACGGTAACAATCCCTGAAGTTTCATGTAATTACATGCAATCTCGTCCTTTTTGTTTTTCTACCCTAACCTCCCTTTAAGTTCTAAAGCATTACACTTGTATGTTTGAAAATTACATTAACACCCCCTTAAAACAGAATTGGTATAGGAACTGATATAGGAAATAGGCTACCAATTCGAGTTACTGTTCCATTGGTTATCTGAGTGAAATTTTTCAGCTTACTCGAATGCTATCTTACTTCCTCTACCAATTGCAACAATGACCAATAAAGCAGAACAGAAAACAGAACAACACACAAAACAAAATAATAATAAAAAAAAAACACACACACACAGAACAAACAAACACACACACACAGTAGAACCCTAATTGCAGAACTAATAATCCCCGGCAACGGCGCCAAAATTTGATCGAGGTCGTACTCAATCAAATTAATACAGTTTAAATGTAGTACTAGGAAGTGACTCCTAGGTCATCTCTCAAGGATCAATTGTCTGCGTTAGGGATTGAAAACGTGTATTGGGGGGGGTTTTGACAGAATGCGAGAATCTAAATTAAAACAGAAATAACAACTAATTGCAGTGATTAAAAACAAGTCAGACCCTTAGAACAGATTGCGCCTCTAATTTCCTTGGTTCACGAAAGATAATTTGTCCCACTTAATCCTTATCAGTCCAGATTAATCAACTAAGCGAAGATTAACCTAAAACCATTACACGAATTAAGCAAACGTGAACCTCGTCAGGGCAAGGTCTCAGGATTAAGCAACCTGAGATTACTGAATCAATCAATATCAGAATCATTAAGCATGACCCTAATTCGAAAAATACAGAACAGAAACCCCAACAAGGAAGAATCAAGCAGAAAACGAATTGCAATTACAGAGAACCTCCATTAAAGGGTTTGCAATCTGTCCTAGGGTCCAACCCTAGGATTTAGCCTTCCATTAATTCGAAAATCACAACAGAAACACAAATTGAAATGAAACTGAACATTAACGAATTGAAAGCAAAACGAAATCAACGAAAACACAACTAAAACGAAATATGCAGAAAGCGGAAACGAAATTGAGACTTGAAACAGAAACGAAATAGTCAC
>PYAF01003778.1:429772-455775 GCA_007407185.1 Glycine tomentella
AATCGATTCAAGGTAACATAGTGTGCATCAATAAGAATAGACGATGATTTATGCGTGGTAATATTAATTGAATATAGAATGTTAAGAATGATGAAATCCAATCCCACTTTCTCACAAATATATTTCATTTTCATTAAGTTTAGTTATTTTACTTGCACCACCAAATGAAATTCTGCTCAACCTACTTGTACATAACTATGGAACTTTTTAATTCTATTTGGATTAACTGAGTAAGCTCAAGTCCCTGTGGAGAAGATCTTATAAATTTTGAAACTTACAACGACAAAACGGTACGCTTGCCATAAAAATACCTAACACTTGGGCGAATGTGACCCTTTTGCAACATGTCTTGTACCATACGTTCAATCTCTTGTTTTTGGAAATGTGGGTATCGATAAGGTCGTACCTGGACAGGTTTGGTGTTTGGGTTAAGGGTTATGTGGTGGTTGTGGGGTCTATCTGGGGGAAGTTGGGTTGGGGTAGAGAAAATGTCTTGAAAGTTGTCTAAAAGAGAGGTTAAAGCTTCGTTGGTTTGAGGAGAACTAGTGGTATGAGGAATAATGTCTGTAGTCAAGCACATTAGACAAGAGGAAATCACATTCTGGGCCATGAGTTTATATAATTTGGCTGGTGTAATGTTGGCTGGGGTGTCATAACGAGTTCCATGTAAGATAATGGGAGTTTGGTGGATGGTGAATGTCATGATCAACAAACTATAATCGGTTGTCACAGGACCTAGGGTGGCTAGCCATTGGGTTCCTAGAACCACATCTTCACCCTATAAAGCTAATACAAATAGGTCCAAACAAGTTATGTGAGATTGTAAACGTAGGGAAATCGAACGACAAACATTTTCACATAATAGCGTGTCCCCATTTCCGACGTGTACTTGAAAAGGAGGAATCATGAGCATCACCAAATTCAAATGTGTAGCCATCCTAGCAGTGATGAAGTTATGGGTACTCCCATTGTCAATCAGCACATGAACATGCTGGTTGTTTATGGACCCTTGAATTCTAAAAGAGCGAGAAGACTGATGTCCAAACAAAGCATTAAAGCTGATTGCTGGGGAATGACTATGCTCGGGAGTCAGGTCTGGTAGTTCCTCCGAAGGAATAGGCGGAGGAAGTTCATGTTCTTCCTCTTCCAAACCCTCTAATAACAGTAGAGTGGAACGTCCTTTGCATTTGTGTCCTAGAATGAAACGCTCATCACAGTTGTAGCAAAGGCTCGTTGTTGGCGTTCGACTGCGGAAAACAACTTAACCAGAATGGGAGATATGGTGTTGAGAGGATACGGGTTTAATGGAGGTGCTAGTAGGGTGAGTTGCGGAGTGGGTTTAGGGGTCCAAGGACGAGGAGGACGGTCATCAACAAACTGATCTTTGTATATTCGGGCCAGAGCGAAAGCTTCCGTACAATCACGAGGTCGTAGCAATAGCATAGAGCGGCGAATGTGAGGGTGAAGACCGTTAATAAACATGCTTTTAACAATGTCCACATGTAAACCAGGAACCCGGCTACTCAAAGCTTCAAACTTAGACTGGTAATCCAAGACCAAACCGGTTTGGGTAATCTTGGATAGAGCCCCGGCAGGATCGTCAAATTCTGTGGGACCGAATCGACGCCGTAATGCTATCGTGAAGGTTGGTCAATCCAATAAGGTGCCCTCACTCAGTATACCTTGAAACCATCGCGAGGCTGGTTGGTCCAGGTGAAAAAAGGCTAATAATAGTCTATCCGTCACCAGAAATAACTAGCAATCGTCAAATTTGATTATGAAGGCAATATTGATCTACCTGAAATAACCAATCAGTAGGGTCGCCTGATGCAAAACGGGGAAATGCCAGTCTTAATCGTTGTGGTTGCTGGGCAGGACCAGGGGATACTCGAAGTTGTCCGGCTACGGCAAGTACCTCCTGATAGTTGAATTTGGAATTTTGAAGAAGTTTAATATCAATATTCATCTGTGGAAAGCCCCATTGCCTAAGCAAGTTTTATGGTCTCCACCCCTTTGTGACTGGACAAAATGCAATTCAGACAAAGCAGCGAGAGGGTCTCCTGGAGTAGCATCCAGAGGAGGCATCTTCAGAGATTATAGAGGAAGCATTCTAGGATGCTTCTCCTTGCATCTTGGTGTTACAACAGCTTTCAATGTGGAGCTCATTGCAGCAATGACAACTATTGAATAAGCTTTTGATTGTGGATACTCTCTTTATGGCTAGAATGTGAGTTGAAGTTTGGTGATTTCAGCTTTCAAATTCCCATCTCTTGTCCCTTGTAGGTTGAGAACAATATGGTCTAACATCATCCACATTACCCAGTCCATATGTTTTGTTGTATCTCACATCTATCGCAAAGGCAATAGCTGTGTGGATAGTTTAGCTAACCATAGTTTATCTACTCCTGGTTTTTCTTGGTGGAGCTTAGTGCCGCCTTTTATTAAGGAGGCTTTCTATAGAGATAGAACTGGTTTACCCAGTTATAGATTTCATTGAAACTTTGTTTGAGGATTAATTCCTCACTTGCTTGTTTTGTACTCTATTTCCTCTTTTTGGAATAAAACTGGAGCATGTTGTATAGGATCTGTAAGAGCTTTGGTGCCAACCTAGTTGGGATTAAATCTCTTATTTTGATGCCTTGCATTACTCGTTTTTTTTTTTTTTAGAAAAAAAGGCATGAATACAGTATAACCATTGACACCACATGCCATATTTGAGTAATCATTAGTAATTTTTCTCAGTGTTTCTGATGCCTAGATAAGATAGATCATAACCACCAACCTGCCATTGAAGGGGGAGAGATCAGCAGCAATTGAGGCCACAAGATTCCCCGTTATTGCATTTCTATTGGACTAGGAATGAGGAACATAACTGTTACGGCAGATCACCTCCAAGAAAACAGAACAACAAGACACTACTAAAAAAAAAACTATGTATCCCATTGCCCGGAGGCTCCACGCTATGCGCAAGTAACGGCATCCCAAAAAAAAACAAGATCAAAGCAATAACAATCTATACAACTAAGGAAAGCCTACGTCTCCAGGACTCAGCATGCAGTATCACTCATTCCCGTTTATACTGGTTTACATATAATACATTATAAAAGAGGATTACAAGATAGCCTTTGCAAGAGAGAAACAGAAGATTAGTGTAAGGACCCTCATTTTTGGCACTTGACCCCGCGCTGTCGCACGGGGATTCACATCAGAAAACCTGGTTTTGGGCGTGGCGCAGATCGCACCAGGGTTGGCGCTGATAGCACCAGACCCATTGGTTGTGGCGCTGATGGCGCCCGGACGGCGCTGATGGCGCCATAGGCTCGGCAAGTCCACGCTGGTAGCGTGGCTATGGCGCAAGAAGCGTCAGTTGGTCGAAGAGGTTGGCGTGGGTAGCGCCAAGGGCCGCACGGATCGCGCCACAAGTGCCCTGGAAAACCAATTTTCTCTGGATTCTCACGCTGATAGCGCCAGAGGTGGCGCGAGTGGCGCCACAGGTCTCGGGAAGTTGGCGCTGGTGGCGCAGGGTTGGCGCTGTTAGCGCTGGACCACCGCCATTGTGGCGCGGATCGCGCCAAACCTCGGGCAGGCTGACTATTTAAGGGTCAAACGCGTTTTTGAAGGGAAAAACTATTCCCTCTTCTTCCCCACGACCCCAAACCTCCATGGATGACCTGCCAAGCTTCCTAGGACCTTGTTTTGAGTCCTAAACACCTTCCTATGACTTTTGATTGTGAGAGAAACCTTCAGAAAGCTATAATCCTTCATCCTTTCTTTAAATACCCCATTTGAGTGAGAGTTTGAATTCTCAAGTGAGAAACCTCAGAGAACTTGAGAATGGTCGAGACTCAAGGCTTGGAATGGACAGAGAAGCTTGTGGAAGCTGTCCTGAGGCCTTCATAGTCGCCACTGAGGTAAGAAACTCTAGTTCTCTTGATTAGTTGGAATTTGGGATTTTCTGAGTATTTTGACCCACACTGAGGTGGGGCTAGAATTAGCCCAGGGTTCTGGTGAGAAACTTGTTTAGAACGATGAATAGATGAAGGATTAGCTTTCAGTTTTTGATTTAGATGACTTTGAATCTTGGCTCTGTATATGCTTGTGTGACTTGTGTAGAGTCACTTGTTGATAGTTCTCTGATAGGCTAGAGCCTTGATTGCTTTGTGCTGAGCCCAAGTGGCTAGTTGAACGAGACTTGGAGTGAAACTCAGTCCGTTCTAGTGATAATTAAGGTTAAGGCTGAGGAAACTATGCCATGAATGATTGTGTATTGAGTCCAGATGACTCAGAGGTTGGGCTTTCAGCCTTGAGGGACCTTGAATGGTCTGTGAACAGCCTTGTGTGGGGCTGAGTTTGACTGAACCCTAGGATAGAGGAATTTTGATATAAGATGTTATGTGAATTGTATGCCTGATTGCTTATTTTGATATGAGATTTGCATGTGCCTTGATTAGGCTTTGATTCTGAGACTGTTGGTGGCGGGAGCCACAGACCTGGGAAGGAACTGCAGAGTAATCCCTTACCAGGTAAGTTCAGTGTTCTCTGGGGATGAATTCCCGCTTTGGTTGCACACCACACTCTTGGGGAGTGTTGGTCATGATTCATGCTGCATGCATTGGCTATGGCATTGTTTGGATTGATTTTATATGCATCTGTATTGGATATATGTATGCTATGATTGAGATATCTGTTGGCAAATAGTTGAATACCGGCATTGAGGAGCTCTGCCGAGTATTCAAGGCGTTGAGGAGCTCCGCCCATTGGCCAATAGATGGATACCAGCATTGAGGAGCTCTGCTGGGTATTCAAGGCGTTGAGGAGCTCCGCCCATGGCATTGAGGAGCTCTGCCATTTCTTGACAGGTACTGACGTTGAGGAGCTCCGTCAGGGCATTGAGGAGCTCCGTCAGGCATTGAGGAGCTCTGCCACCTGTCATGTATTGAGATTATGATTGTGATTATGATTCTGATATGTTGAGGGCCAGAGGGCCAGGCTAGTGAGCCTTGTTTGTTATGTTGCCTGTATGTGTGTTGTGGATCTATGAGCCAGGGTGGGAATGATTTTCCAGGGACCCTGAGCTTACTGAGATATGTTATCTCACCCCGTGTGGGGGTTTTATATGATTTCAGGTGACCTTGCTAGAAGAGAAGACCAGTCCCAGGGCAAGAGCCCAGCAGAGACTAGGCTGCGTGACCGAGGAGCGGCATGGAGAGCTGGAAGGCTCAGTTTTGTTTTGTTTCTGATGTATAGTTCTGTATACCATCGAGGAGGGCTGTTATTCTTTTGTATCACCACAGAGTGGTGTGTGATCTGATGTATATGGTTATGTACAAAACTATTTGAGTTTATGATATGAAACTTTCCCTGAGCATATATCTGTTGTATATTTGATAATCTGCCTAAGTCTTTGTAGTTATCTGTCTTTATGATGTATGATATGAGAAACTGGATCAGCAGGGGCGTGATACATAATGTATCAAGAAAAACGATTCTGTACTTCCGCTGAGCTATATAATCTATGTTTTAAGCGCTAAACTGATATTATTAATGATAACACGTCGGAGGCCTACGGGGTGTTACAATTAGTTACAACTGAAAACAAACATAACTGAATGTGCCACAACAGCAACCATAACTGAGTAACGGATGAGGGATCAGGACCCAACTGACCAGTTGCACTCACAGAGAGTGGAGGTAGTGGAGACAATAGAAGCAATGGGCCAAGGAGCACTAGAAGGACTTGACATCATAGCCAGTTGTGTCATGGATCTTTCAGTTAGTCTTGGAGGTGAAGTCCAATTGTTACTTGTGATATAGAAGTTAAAGATGAAGATGCCTCTTTATCAGTGAATTGTGAGGCATCTAAAGATGTTTTCCTAACATGAACAGGTTTACAGGTCTGCAGTAACTCTATAGTTTAATTTCCTAACTTCATTTGAACAGATAGAGTTCTTGGAGGACTACTATTTGAGGTTGTTGTTCTCTTTCGGCAGACTTTCATTGTCAACAGCTCTTTCTACATTAACTTGGTCTTCGATGCTCTCAATCTTTTTTAGTGAAAAGAACATCCTCTTCCTATCAAGTAGAAAAGCAAAAGCCCATGACATCAGGCTCAAATCATAATAGCACTAAAGAGAGAACTTAATATAAAAATAAGGACAAATTATGTTTTTAGTCTTTTAACTCATCAACTTTTGTTTTTAGTCTCTAAACTTTTATTTGACTAGTCTTGATCTCTAAACTAAACTATTTTTCTGTTTGGTTTTTGGTTCTTGGTGTCAAGTGTCTTCGTTAAAATATGATGTGACAGTTAATTTGTGGTGGTTTTTCTAAAAAAAAATAGAAATAAATAAACATCAAATTAATAATCAGTTTTACTACAATTCCAAATATAATCTCTCACACTTCAAGAAAAAGAAAGTTCAGACTTGACATCCTTTTGTTACATAAATACAATGCAACACATTTTAAGATGTGGTTTATTGGAAAGCCTTGAAAGTGTAAAAGAGTGATTACAAAGTCGTTTTAATCTTGACAACTACATTGCTAATAGGAATGATAGTAGACTGGAAGGATTTAAAGGTGAAAGCATGTTATGCATAGTTTGAAGAAAGAAGAAAAGCATATACATCTTTTTTTCTCATGAATATTTCAATTCTTGTGAAGACTAACATTTAAAGAAGATA
Source organism: Glycine tomentella (assembly GCA_007407185.1). Taxonomy (NCBI): domain Eukaryota; kingdom Viridiplantae; phylum Streptophyta; class Magnoliopsida; order Fabales; family Fabaceae; genus Glycine; species Glycine tomentella. The sequence goes on from PYAF01003778.1 coordinate 436,456, forward strand.
GATATATTGATGCATCACCAATTGGTTTTTGACTTTGCAAAAACATTATTTTTTCCTCACATTTCCAGATGACATACAAATTAGATAAAATGAGTTGTTCAGTCATTCATTTTAAGACCAATATAAATGTCTTCTAAAGTTATTCTCAATTAGAAAACTACTTCCAAGTTGTCCTTGATGATAGAAAAGAAACAAGGAAAAGTTAATAGGTAAGCTATCATGATAGAACAGAACTTAGAAAAGAAAACTTAAGAAACGAAGAATGATAGACAAGAATGGGATGCATTTACTAATCACAGCAAATTGTGAAAGGATGTGCTTTTGGAAATAATATCCCCATTTTGACGACATGCTTATCAGAGTCACTTTAATTGATTCTGCAAGCAGAGAACAACACCCTCAGGCTGAGATTTGCCTAACTTGCCACTTTCGGACTCGTTACATCAACAACATCTGCATCATAATCGGATATTTGACTATCCATTTCAGTTGTCCAACTGCTTGCATTACATGATGCTTTTACTTTTCTCTAACCTCTACGGATAAGCAATGCCAAATCAAATTAACACACCAGAAAAATAATTGATATTCATCCACCTGAAAGAAACACCATGTTACATAATTACCTGCTATACGATTTCTGGACATTGTAAAGAAGAGTTTCCCTTGTAGTTGCCATTCATTACAATTGATGGTAATTAATCAGTGGAACATGCTGAAGAACTGTCATCCATTACCAAACCGCTCCTTTTCTCAGCCATTCCTTTTCATACAGATGAAATACTACCTATACCATTGCTACGGCACAGTTGGAGGATGAACTTCTGATGCATATGTCCCAATTTACAGGACTCACATCTCTGTCCTCAGAATCAAGCTGAATCACCTTAGTGACCCCATCCATAGAATCCTATGAATCAGAAACAACTTCCAGGGAATCAAGATTTTCATCAAGAATTTGAACTTCCTCCATGTTAGAATCCTTTTTCTCATTTGCAGCAATGTCTTGCTGCTTGTCATGTACAACCACAGTAGGTCTCTCCTCTCTACCTTTATCCTTCTCTTTCTGATTTTTCTGTTTCTGTGAGGCACACAGTGACAAGAAAGGATTATCTCTCAACATTTAAAAAGGAAAATCCAAAGTCTCACCAACCACATGCATATAACATCATTGAATCCTATGAATAGCATGCATGCTACAAAAAAAATGGAACATCTAGAAAACAACTTTGGAGAATTATTGTTTATATATATTCCCAGCAAAATATTCCCTATTCATGAATAATTTAGCCAAACAAATGTTTATTGGTTTGTTACACATTAATTTATGGAAATGCGAGGCTGGAAAAGAAAATTAAATTAGGCAATTATTTACCAACAGACAAGAATATTTTGATTTATGCACATCTTTATTGACCACAGCTATTGTAAATTGCACAAAACGGCTCCATCCTGTATTATCTCCCCTCAAAAGAAGAACCAAAAAAAGTCAAGCCATGTACTCTGGGACGAAGAATAGCTAGTTAAAACTAACTATAAGTAATGCCATTTGAAAAGTTCATGAATCAAACCTGGAAGAAGTTTGTCATGATTAGCAACACAATGAAATAGAGAGATCATTGCAGCAGTAGCTATACACACAAAAAATATGCTAAAATGACTTAAATATCACCTACACAACCATTCATAAGGTAATTGATGAATTAATTACACTAATTATCAAATACCCACACACTTACCCTTTTGCATGTCCTTGGACAAAATTAAAAAATTAGCACAAAGTAGGAAGAAGAAAAAGTGTGTGCAGCTCAATAACTTTAAAACTATCAAAAACAAAATGCTATGTATTTGATTTAATTAGGGAAATTAAGATTGCACTAGTATGAGAAAACCCTTCCAAGCTGAAGAGATCAAAGTGATCTTTGAGATCACTCCTTAACATTCCAAACCAATAAGATGAGCAATAAATCATGACTGGATTACAAGCGGCTCATGAACGAGTTACTCCAAGATTAACTTTAAAAGCTTTACTCTTTGTTCTCACCATTTTCTTTTAATTCTGGGAGTAACTTGATCTCACCTTTCTAGCGTGTGCAAATTCAATATTATCTAACAATAAATGCAAAAATCAATCCAAAACCAAAAACCGATGCAAACCATTTGTTTTTATTTTGTTGGACTATTTTTTGGTTAAACCGATTGGTTCAGATTGATTTTCGATTGGTCTCCACAACCTAACCAAATCAAACCGAACTGATACTATTAATACAACTATGCATTTTATATTCAATGTTTTATGCTTTGTCCGTTTTGTTAAAAGTATATTCAATATCAATTCAATGCTTTATTGTGTTTATATATATATAAAGAAAATTTCAAACCCTACTTTTCCATAAAATGCCTTATTTTTTCTTATGCTTCATTCCTTCTGCAGTAGAGATACTGAGAGCTCAGATCGGTTAGACTCCATTTGCCACGAGAGCACATTTGGGTAAGCAATGTCTTCTTTCAATGTCTCTACCTTGACAATCAGGATAATCCTCAAATCAAACCACACTAGTATAACCTCCCTTCCTATTCACCAATCTTTTTTTGGATTATGAAATGTTGCTTTGCTTTGCCAACTATTTCTTCATTTTCCCTCAACGTGTTTTTTAGGGGATGGGATTACCACTTCCCCAAGGTTTTTCCATTAGATGCTTAAGATTATTGTGATTAAAAACCAAATTTGTCTTTGGTCAGGTATCAATTGAAGAAGGAAAAGAAATTAGGGGGAGCTTGATGATTAAGAGATAGAGGACGAGTGGGACAGACAGAGAAGAGGAAATAAATAGGTTGAGTCAGTTGCTTGGCTGTGTTCTACTCCATATGATGAAATTTATGGATGCCAAATATGCTGTTAAGACTTGTATCTTGTCTAAACGATGGAAGAACCTTCAGAAATGTCTCAGTACTCTAACCTTCCATCTTAGATACTTTGGAAAGATTGTCAAATTTAACAAATTTATGTCTCATGTTTTGTCTAGACGAGATGGTTCCATTTCATTGCTTAATCTTAATTTCTGGTCCAGCAGTAGTCATACAACTTCCTCCAAACTTATGAATAGGTCGTGAAATATGTTGTGTTGCACAATGTCAAATAGTTGAGAATTAGATAAACTTTCAATCTCAGACACAAGCACATTTATCTTGTCTGTCTTTGAATTTTCTTGAGCTTTACAATTCTGGCCCTCCTTTGGAACTTCCAAACTCTGCAGTTACCAACATTGAAAATCTTGCTGCTAGTTAATGTCAGTTTTACTGCAAGTGACAATGGCTGTGCAGATCCCTTTTCAACTTGTAAGTTGTTGAATAGTTTGGTCCTTTATGAATGCTCTTTGAACAATGATGCAAAAATACTCTTCATATGTAGTTCTAACCTCTTGAATTTGAAACTAAACAATACCTTTCTAGCTACCACCAGCAAACTGGACAACACTCAACACAAAATTGGGCTTTCTACTCCAAATCTCAGTTCTCTCACAATCAAGAATTATTGGATTTTTAGTTACCGCCAACTTTTCTACACATGTAATCTTTCATTTTTTGAAGAAGGAAATATCCACACCTCTCGTTGTGATATATAAGCACAGATGATATCATAGGCTGGCTGCAACTGCTGACTAATGTAAATGGCACTTTCTTTGAGTACCCTCAAGATAATACTAAAGGTAAGCTACTTAAAATAGTTTGTTTTCTCCTCTTTTTATTTTTATAATGCTCATGTGATTTCTGCATTCTTATGTCAAACTTTTTCCAATACTCAATCTTGCATTTTACTATATCCATTAAAATGTCTTGAATTCACTCTTATTGTGTAGGATCTACCAAATCTTGTTACAATCAGAACTTAACCTTTGTGCTTTTATAGATTGGAATCATTAAAGGTGAAAATATCCTCGCATAAAAATATATGCTGAACATGTAAACAAGGCAGTGGAGTATTTACATCAGAACTCTCCACTAACCAGAGTTGCTGTCACAAATTGCTGAAAGTTATACCACTGTTCCTTGCTTAACTATTTAGGTAAATATTTTTACAAACTATTCAGTCTATTTAGGTTTCCTTTTCTAGCTCATGCTCTCTTTTTACAACGAATTGTAGGTGTTAGTGTCATGAGCCCAGCCAATATTTCCTTATGTTTCATTTAAAATATTTGGCCTGGGCCCAAGGAAATAATTCAGTAGGTTCTAGAAGAGCATTTGGCAATTGATAGCATTTTGTTATGGACTCTGTTTTTGTTGTTGTTATATATACTATTGTAATGACTAATAGAAACGAGAAGAATGAATCGAATCTTAGTTTCTATTTCAGGCCTTCTTCATTTTCTGCGGTGCTTCCCCTTGCTCGTAAAGGGTTCACAAAGTTTGGTGCTTCCATTGAGAGTTTCTTCTCCCATTGCAAGTTATAAAGCACCCACTTCCCACATTGAGAAGCTTGACGACATTATGCAGAAGTTAACACAATTCCAAACCACTAACTCCGCCAAGATGGACGAGTTGTGCTCGTGTCATCGCCTTGGAAAGTTGTTCGTCGTCTTCATCTCACATGGCCACTCCTTCTTCCTCACCCTTGGCTTTTCAACTGATATTGCGATCAAATCCCTTCAACTAATTCAAAAAAACCCCCCAAACCCTTCTTCCTTCCTCTTCCTCATGGATCTAGTACTCGTTCTCCACTCTAGACGTCAGAGTGTTTGCAAAGAATTTGTGTCTCTAATATCAGTTTGCAAACTGTCAAGTTAGTTAGAAACAATTTTCTAATAAGTTAGTTGGTAGCCAACAACTAATTGTTCTTTCAGTTTTTCTGGTTTGGTAGTTTCTCTTTGATAGTTTGTTTTCTTGAGTGCTATATAAACATAAGAGTATTTACTTATGGGAGAGATGCTACAGTGAGGTCCCATTCATGTAATCATAATGAGAGGAAGATCGGGGTGTATGAGAGAGATAGAGTGAAACTTGGGGATCCTTAATGTTGTTATCTCAATAGTGAAAGGACCAAGCAAAATTCTATTTGTACACAGAGATCTTTGTAACTCTTGCACCATAGTAGATCAGTTTCACTTCCTTCCAGTGGATGTAGGTCCTTTGTGACTGAGCCATGTAATTGCTTGTGTTCATCTTCTATCCATTATCTTTGTTTGATTCAATTTCTTTTCTATTATTAGCTTTTATATGCTTGTTGTTGTGTTGTTCTGCTTTGCTGGTTTTGAACCATAACAACTGGTTCCGTCTATGGGAAAAAAGAGAAGAAGATCAACCATGGGTTCAACCAAGTTTGATATTAAAGGTTCTCTGGGTCCAATGATTTTGGCTTGTGGAGAATCAAGATGCAAGCAATCTTAATACACCAAGGATTGGGAAATGCTTTGAAAAGTGAATATTCTCTCCCTGCAACAACTTCATAAAAAGAAAAGATTTAATTGAAAAGGCAAAGAGCACAATTATCTTGTGTCTTGGAGACAAAGCTTTGAGGGAAGTACCAAGGGAACCAACAACCACAACAATATGGTTGAAGCTAGAATCACTCTATATGACAAAGTCAGTGGCAAATCGACTTTTCTTGAAACAAAAACTCTATTATTTCAAGATGACAGAGGAAATAATGTTGTCAGATCAAATTGTTGACTTTAATAAGATTCTTGATGATCTTGGGAATCTTTAAGTGAAAGATGGAGGACGAAGACAAAGCTCTAATGCTGCTCAATGGACTTCCAAGAAGCTAGGAGCATTTTAAGGATGTTATGTTCTTTGGAAGGGATCAAACCATTACCCTTGAAGAAGTGCACTCATCAATTTGAACCAAGGAAATGCAAAGTAAACAAGAATCCAACACTGACAACAATGCAAAAGGATTGAATGTGATGAGGGGTAGATGAGAGAAGACGAGCTCAAAGTCAAACAAGCACAGATCAAAATTCATAAGTTAATCTCAAAGCAAGTTCAAATGTTTTCACTATCACAAAAAAGGACATTACAAGATGGATTGCCCTGAAAGGAAAGGCAAAGATTCAAAGAAATATCAAGAATTAGGAGATGTGGACATTGCTTAAGTAGGTTATGAAACCGTTGATGTTCTGGTTGTCTCAAACTCTAAGATTGAGAAGGATTGGGTTATGGTTCTGGTTGTACCTTCCATGTGTTTCCAAGGCATGACTACTTTGAATCCCTAATTTTGAATGAAGGTGGACTAGTGCTGCTAGGAAACAACAAACCATGTAAAGTCCAAGGTATGGTTCGATTCGACTAAAAAATTTCATTGGTCAAGAAACACTCTTAACGAGTGTAAGGTACGTACCTGAACTTAAAAGAAACTTGATTTCTATCAGTTTGTTTCATGTTTTAGGATACACTGCACAAAATGAACATGGCATGATGAAAATCTTTAAAAACTCTGTGATGATTGCTAGGGGAATTAAAATGAATGGTTTGTATATCCTAGATGGTTCTATTGTTATAGCACAAGTTGTTGTTGCTAGTCCAAACCAACATGATAAAACCAGTTTATGGCATATGAAGTTAGGACATGTTAGTGAAAAGGGTTTACTTGAACTAGAAAAAAAAATATTCTAACTGGTGATAAAATAGAAAAACTGCATTTTTGTGATTATTGCATTTTAGGAAAAGCTAAAAGGGCTAGTTTTGGAATAGACTTGCATGCTACATGTAGACCTTTTGAATATGTTCATTCTAATTTCTAGGGTCTGTTGGAAGGAGGATATTTGAGAAAATGGAAGTTTTAGAAAGATTTGGAGGAAGAGAACACCTTTATAACTACACAACTCTTTTCTTCTTGCTTAGTACAAAATGGTGGATATGACCCCTATTTATACTAGTGGCACCTCCTTAACTAATGGCTAGGATTGTGCCAACACAACTCTTAACTAGTGGCTACAATTCATTCTCTAGAATTCTCCATAATTTTCCTAGCCTAGATATTTCCGTGGTAGTTTCTAGGTTGAACTATTCTAGATATTTCTATGGAGCAATCTAGAGTGGATTACTCTAGAATTTGGACTACACACTTCTTGGATATTTCTAGATATTGGGTCATTTAACAATTAAGCCCAATGGATCAAAAACTAAATTAAGTTTAATATTCAACAGGGTCTTGCAAGGACCATGACTCATGGTGGTTGCTCTTATTTTATGTCTATCATTGATGATTATTCCAGAAGAATTTGGATCTTTGTTCTTAAAAATAAAAGTGACACTTTTGGAAAATTTAAGGAATGGTATACTCAGATACAAACTCAAATGGAAACCAAGGTCAAATGTTCGAGAATTGACAATGGCCTGGAGTTTGTTTAAGAGCAATTCAATGAGTTTTATAGAAAATTGGGAATCCAAAGACATAAAACAGTGGCTAACACCCCTCAACAGAATGGCTTGGCAGAAAGAATTAACAAAACCATCATGGAAAGGGTCAAGTGCATGTTACTGAGAGCAAGTTTACAAAAGCTTTTGGGGAGAAGCTGTCATAACTGTTGCTTACCTAATCAATAGATGTCCTTCTTCTGCATTAGGTTTTAAAACCCCTATGGAACTTTGGAGCGGAAAACCAGTAGATTACTCAAATTTGTAAGTGTTTGGGGGTTTAGCTTTTGCACATATCAAGCAAGGCAAGCTTAGAGCTAGAGCTACCAGATGTGCCTTTATAGGATATCCACCTGGAATAAAGGGGTAGAAGCTTTGGATGATGGAACCAGATTAACCAAAGTGTATCATCAACAGAGATGTAATCTTTGATGAAACCGGAATGACTATGCAGGCTAAGGAGCAACAATGGGCTAGTTGTTAAGGCAGCAACTTAGACATTACTGAAGTTGAGGTGGAGTTACAAACACAAAGTGTTCAAGTCGAGGAAACAGATATTGATCAGCAACCTGAACCTGTAGTTAATGATTACAAATTGGTTATAGACAGAGTTAGAAGAAAAATTGTGCCTCCTAGGAGATATGGACAAGTTGATCTAATCCACTTTGCTTTGACAGTTGTTGAAGAGATTCAAGCTACTAAACCTAGAAACTTCAGAGAAGCCTTGAAGAGTAAGGAAAGTGAAGAATGGATCACAACCATGGAAGAAGAAATGCTTTCTCTTGAGAAGAACAAAACCTAGACTCTAGTTGATCTACCAAGAAATCAGAGAGTGATAAAGTGCAAATGGATATTCAAAAGGAAAGAACGTGTTCAAGGTGGTGAAAAGGCTAGATTCAAAGCAAGACTTGTTGCAAGAGGTTTCTCTAAAGTTGAAGAGGTTGATTTCAAAGAAATTTTCTCATCTTTAGTGAAATATTGTTCCATTAGAATATTGTTGGCCATAATGACTTAGTTTGACCTTGAATTGGAGCAGTTAGATGTCAAAACTTCTTTCCTCCATGGAGACCTTGAAGAAATCATCTACATGCAGCAGCCTGAACATTTTGCTAAGGAAAATGTGAAGGTCTACTTGTTGAAAAAAATCTCTATATGGCCTAAAGCAAAGTCCTAGGCAATGGAATAAAAGGTTTGATGACTTCGTGAAGAGGATGAATTTTCAAAGATCGAAGAGGCAGTATCAGCACCGAAGAAAGCAGGGATAGGTGCAGTCGCATTCGATCGAGAGTCTGATACTTAAAATAAGGTATATGGGGGAAAGACAGAGTGCGCCCGGAACTGGACGAATCCGGAACCATATCGGAAGTATAAGTAAACCCATCAGAATGGGTGGATTCGGAAGTATAATTTGTGTGTACATTCTGAAAAGAGATGAAGAGGTGCTTTTGTATTTGTTGTTATATGTTGATGATATCTTATTGGCAAGTTCTAGCATGGATCAATGGACAAACTCAAGGCTATGTTGAGCTCTGAATTTGAAATGAAGGAACTTGGCAAGGCTAAGAGGATACTAGGAATGGACATCAACAGAAATAGATCAAAAGGAAAACTTTTTCTGTCTCAGCAAGGCTATATAAAGGAAGTTGTTGAAAAGTTCATAATGCATGAGTCCAAACCTGTCTCAACTCCTTTAGGACAACATGACAAGCTGTCAACCAAGGATGCACCCAACTCAGATGAAGAAAGGGAAAGGATGGCATTAATTCCTTACTTTGATGGAGTGGGAAGCATTATGTACGACATGGTTTGCAGCAAACTCGATTTAGCTTATGCTATCAGCATGGGTAGCATGTTCATGACAGATCCAGGACCAAAACATTAGGGAGCTTTGAAAAGGGTTTTCAGATATCTAAATGGTTCATTATCTTTTGGCTTGAAGTTCAAAAAGAAGATGAAAAGTGAAGAACCTATCAAAGGTTATATAGATTCTGATTTCGCTGGAAATATTGATACTAGGAAATCTTTATCTGCATATGTCTTCACCCTTTTTGGCACTGCTGTTTGTTGGAGGTTTGTCCTTCAAATAGTTGTAGCATTATCTACAACGAAGGCCGAGTTCATTGTTGTTATAGAAACTGTCAAGGAAGCTAGGTGGATCAAAGGGTTTGTAGGTGAACTTGGGATAACTCAAGACATTGTTACTACTTTCTATGATAGTCAGAGTGGAATTGAGCTTTCAAAACATCAAGTTTACCATGAAAAATCTAACAACATTGATGTCCGGCTACACTTTATTCAATATGTTATTGAAAACAAGGAGATTTTGGTTGAAAAGATTCAAACTGAAGAAAATCATGTTTATGCTCTTACCAAGTCTATGCCACAATCAAAGTTCAAGCATTGCTTTAACTTGATTGGATTCTGTGTAGAAGTTTTGTGGGAATAATTAAACTATGATATAGAGACAAGGTGGAGATTTGTGAAGATGTGTCTCTAATATCAGTTTGCAAGCAGTCAAGTTAGTTAGAAATAATTTTTTGATAAGTTAGTTGGTGGCCATGAACTAACTGTTCTTTTAGTTTTTTCTGTTTTGGTAGTTTCTCTTTGATAGCTTGTTTCTTGAGTGTTATATAAACATAGGAGTATTTCCTTATGGGGGAGATGCTTCAATGAGGTCCCATTCATGAAATCACAATGAAAGGAAGATCGGGGTGTATGAGAGAGATAGAGTGAAACTTGGGGATCCTTGATGTTGTTATCTCAACAGTGAAAAGACCATGCAAGATTTTATTTGTACACAAAGATTTTTGGAACCCTTGCACCATAGTATATTAGTTTCGCTTCCTTCCCGTGGATGTAGGTCCTTTGTGACGAAACCACGTAATTGTTCGTGTTCATCTTCTATCCCCTATCTTTGTTTGATTCAATTTCTTTTCTGTTATTAGCTTTTGTATGCTTGTTGTTGTGTTGTTCTGTTTTGATGGTTTCGTAAATCAATTGCAGGCTTTGAACCATAACAGCATTCAACATCAACATAGTCGCCGTCAGCCACAAACCTATGTGTGGCGCCAGTATTGCCCTTTGTAAACCCATTCACATAGTGGGATCTGGGGGGTTCCTCTCGTGTTCAACAGAAAGGTGCGAGTAGTATGGAATCTATGATTTTGCTTGGAGTCATTAGACTGCTTCGCTGTTAGTTCCCGAATATTCACTTATTGAGATGGGTAAATGATAGAAAATTAGTACTTGGATTCTAGAGATATACATGCCAACATTTTTTAGGAAAAATTGGGGTCCAAGTCCAACACATATACTAGCCACTTTTTGTATATATGGTTCATGTTACTCTTATTGCTTGAGCTCTGTTCATTGGATGCTGAATGGTTTGAACTTAAATTATGTTTACCCTTCTTCCTCTTGTCCTCGTGTTGTGGTTCTCCACATAGAAATTTTGGATACCATTATGCTCTAGATTTTGATTTCCATGTTTATATGGTTTATTATAGCCATTTTCTTATTTGACTTTGATAGTTTTTTTTTAACAAACCATTACAAATTTAGTTCATATGTTCATAAGCTTTTGTTAGTGATTACAATTTTATCATATTACTAGAATGAAGTTTTTTATATTCTTATCATCAAGTTCTTCAATTAAATGATTTATGACATAAGCATGTTTCAATAATAAATAATCCCTATTAAAAACATGTTATAGAGTTCTAAATGAATGTCTATGTGTCATTAATTATATAATTTTAGAAATTCACAGAAAGAATAAAAAAATTTTCACATTTTCCCTTAAACTTTTATAGGTGTTTATTGAGCCCACAAAACCATTAATACTAGTCATTGAAAAAAGTAATATTACATTTATTATAGACCTAGAAATATTAAAAAAAATCACATTAAAGAGGGAACAAAAAAAAAAAAATAATAAATATCAAAGTTAATATAATAAAGAACGAGAGAGAGAGAATGTAAGATAATTAAACCTTTAATACTATATTGAAATAATCTCTTCACATTAAATCAATCAAGATTAAAACACTTTCAAAAGTCAAGAACAAAATAGATGTGAAAGACCATTAAGTTATGTTTTATTATATCATGCAGTATTTTACTGATCAAAGACCATTGGAACCCGAGAGATTGAAGGCAATTCGAATTCAGTGGGCACGATTTTATCTTAGAGTTAGAAATGAAACACTAGGTGGTTAAGAGGGATTTTAACAATTGTATATTGTTTAAAATTACAATCGGTTATAGGAAAGATGATTTTATGTATATTGACATTATTGATTTTACTTATAATTCATATATGATTTGTACTGTATTGTGAAACTGCCTGAATTGGTCTGTTTTTTCATTTGCAAGTTTAACTTAGGTAAAATTAAAAAAAACAGACAGTATATTAAAAAATTAAAAAAAAATCAATACTGATTTTAAGTAAAAACCGATGTTGATTAATGCACAACGACATCGATTTTTACTAAAACCTGATGTTGATTAATGAACAGCAACATCGGTTTTTAGTAAAAACCGATGTTGTTACATAATTCAACATCGGTTTTTGGTAAAAACCGATGTTGTTTAATGCATTTTTAAATTTTTCTTTTATTTCTTATTAGGTGACATCAGTTTTTCTTAAAAATCAATGTTGTATATTTTTGTTAACATCGGGTTTCAATATCGGATAAAAATCAATGTGAAAAATCCAAAAAAAATCGATGTTAAAAGCCTATTTTCTAGTAGTGTTAATAGGGATTATTTATTATTGAAAACATCCTTATGTCATCATTTAATTGAAGAACTTGATAATAAGAATATAAAAAATTTCATCCTAGTTATATGGTAAAATTGTAATCACTAGCAAACCCATTCCTTTCAACATATGATCAAAAAGTCAATTTTTTAAACTACATTGACATGAATGAAATAGTACCTATAGTCATAGAAGGGCAAAATGCCAAAACTGTTAAAAGCTTGAAAAGGCTTATCTTGATAGTATAAGTAACTATTCTCATTGTTTCTTATGCTTAGATAAGATAAATCATGAACAACAACCTGCCATTGCATGAGGGAGACTAGTAGCTATTGAGGCTTGACAAACATAACTTTTACAACAAAGCACCTCGAAGAAACCAAATGTCAGACTTGATTTTTCCAAATACACTAATAAGTGCTAGTGTGAAGGGATGTTTTAGCTCAATTTGCTTTGATTACTTTATTTGTTAAGTTTTATTTCAATAGTTTAGTTTCTTGGCTAATTGTAGTGATTTGCTCCATTGTTTGTAGGAAAAAAAAGAATAAAGATGAAGAACATATTATGGAGTTGAAAATTAAATTACTGAAGCTTCAAAGGATCATTTAAGGCAAAAATTTGTTGAAGTAGCTAGATGGCTAAGCCAAAATCTATGGCTAAGCCAAGAGTCACTTAAAGATAAAAATTGATATGCTCGACTATATAAAGGGTTGACCTTCATTTGTGAAGATATTCTAAATCATTCTGTAGTAGGACATGGATCTGGACAGTTCTTTGGAGTAGAGAAGCTCCTCCTTGCTCCATGGAGCTTTTTCTTCCTCCTTCCATGTATTTTGATGTTACTCAATGGGTAGCTAATTTCTTCAGTTGTAAGGGATAAATATAACCATTTCTGCACTCTTTTGTATTTTTTGATATGGTTTAATATATATTATGCATATTTGTATTCCATGTTAGTATCTTGCTTCTTTAATTAATGTTTGTTGTGGATTGATCAACCATGGCATGATATTTGACATGCACATTGTTGGAAAACACTTTTATTGTCTAGATCTAAAGTCATATACTCAATAGGTTCAGTGTCTAGGAATGGAGCTGAGTTTGTTGATAACCTTTTGTCACAAAGCTTAAAACTAGTGCATTCGTTAAGTTGTTGATGGAATATGTATCTAAGACTTTTATCATGGCTTAGGGAAGGTATCTAAGAATCTTTTGCCTAAAGAATTAATATTAAAAACACTTTTATTGGTTGATTTTAACATGAGAATGCAAATGGAATATGTATGGCACTTTTCTACATTTTGTTTTAACCTTTTCCATAGCTTTTTTTATGTTATAAAACCACAAAAACATATCTTTAAGTTTTTTCCAACATTAGATTTGTTGTTAACTTTCAAAAAACCAACCAAAGTTCATGTCTTTATTGCTTTATTGTGGTATTTGTTATCTTAGACAGTAATTACATGAACATTGCCCAATATTATGCAAGTATCTTGGGAAATGATATTTGGAGTTATCCATTGTACTATTTGTGCAATTTAGTTCGCTTGCCAAAATATCTCAACATACACCCCCTCACGCTTAACACTTTTGGGCTTCATGCATGAATAGCATGGTGGGTGGCTTGTTTTAATGAATCTAGGATAGATTCTAATACCATTTTAAAATGTGGATTTGAGACTAACAATAACAATTGAAGAACTAATCTCCTCCCCTTTGCACTTTGATTTTGATTTTGGTATTAGTTCTAAATTAATTGTAATAAAGATAGTGTTTTAAAACTGAAATCAAATCGGACAATTTGACTAGTTCAACTAAAAACTGGACTAGCTTAGTCACTAGTCCAAACATACTTTCATATAAAAATGTTATCTAATTTTGTCCACATCATCGACTAAATTTTGAACCAATAAAATCAGTGACTCTCTTGTTCAGTATGCTTTAAAATTGATTTGGAAATTGTACAAAGTGTTGTTCCACCATTATGTCTACTTTGTTTTTTTCTTTTGGAAGGCAAAGACGTAAAGAAAAAGCTGAAAAGAACTCACAAGTGATCTAAGCAGGTCAACAAAGATACACAAAAGGAAATAGTAAAAGGAAACACAGAAAAATATAGAAAATAAGACATTCAAAATGGGTTAGGGATACCCATCAGCCTTGCTGATTCAAGTGAAGCCAGGCATCAATGAATAAGGATCAAGCTTCAAGTATTTTGTGCTTTCAACATGACCAAGGATAAAAGTTCCAAGAAAAACTTGAAGACTAATTTGATTAATGTAAAAGGAATTTTATGATCTGATAATCCAATTGAGCATCTCATGCATGAATCATTCATCTAGGATTGATAGATTAAAGATCTTAGTAAAAGCATTTAAATAGAAAGGCATTTAAATTAACAAAGTTTTTCGAAAAATAAGTTCCTACTGCATTAATCGATTACAAAGGCTATAACATTGATTATTTTGTTCTTCGTGCCTTTCAGAAAACAAACAAAGAACATTGTAATCGATTACATATCGGATTAATCGATTACTCAGGCTTTTTATGAGATATGGAACTCTCTGGCTTAATCGATTACAGAAATCGGTAATCAATTACATGCATGCTTAGGATAACAAAGCTCACTGACTTAATCGATTACACATCGTGATAATCGATTACAAAGTACATTTAGAAAATCATGCCTGACTGGTTTAATCGATTACTTCACGGAATAATCGATTATATTGTTCATAGCTCAAACCCAAAACTTATTAGGAGCATTTTAATTGATTACAGTCTTGGTTTAATCGATTACATATGCGAAATAATCGATTACTGGAGCGGGTTTAATCGATTATTTTCAGTTAGAAAACTGTTATAAATAGAACCCACTATTCTGAGGGTTGTAACTTTTGAGATTTCGAATTCTGGGCAATCACAAACCTTCTTGAGCTCTCATTAGTGAATTTTCTGAGTTACTAAACACTCTTAGGCTTCACAAATTCGTATGATTGTTTGATTCAAAGAAGTGAAGCATCATTGTTCATCAAAGCATAAGGAAAGGAATGTATTGAGTTAGTAATCTGTCAATCAACCTGTTGAATCATTCATGTGCATGAATTCTTGGATTATCAGGTGATATCTTTCCTTATTCTTTGAAGGTGTAAAACTGTTAATTGAATTTCTGTAAAGATTAGTCTATTGAAAATGAGTTTCTTGCAAGGTTGGAGGTAGTATTTCTCTAAGGACAGCTGAATAGTGTTCTCAGTGTGGGTTTTGCTCTCTAAGGGTCTAATAGGGTTTTAAACTTCTGAACTTTATCTAGGGTTGATAAAGAGAGGCTTGTAATTGCTTGTAAGAATATTTTTGCAATAGTGGAACTCTACTCTAGTGTTGAGTGGAAGAACTGGATGTAGCTTCATAGTGTTTGAAGTGAACCAGTATAAAATCTGTGGCTAATCTTTCTTCTCATTCATTCATCTCTTAATTACTTTGTTTGTGAAACATTTTCATTGCACAGAAAGTTATACTCTGTTTTCTATTCTTCTTGAAAAAGGAATTTGATTGAATATTGATTCTTGGTTTTGAAACAATTCTTAAAGTGATAAAGATTCTCTGGAAAAACTCTGATTTTAAATTTTTAATTTACCAAGGTTCAACCAATTCACCCCCCCTCTTGGTTGATTTGAAGTATTCTATTCATTTTCAATTGGCATCAAGAGCTGGTTCTTGTAAGTTACTCAAGATCACTTTTTCTTTTCAAAAAGGAAAATGAATACTTCTCAAATAACCTTCAAGGAGGGTGCCTCTTTAAACAGACCTCCAATGTTTGAAGGGGAACACTTCAGTTTTTGAAAAAATATAATGAAAATCTTTGTTCAATCAAATGACCCAGGAGCATGGAATGCAATAGAGAAGGGTCCCTTTATTCCAAAGAAAACTCTGGCAAATGAGTTGATTCCCAAAGAATGGGATGAGATGACTGAGGCTGAACAAAGAGTTGCCCAATACGATTTTAAAGCTAAAAATATGATCACCTTTGCACTTTCCTCTGATGAATTTTTCAGGACTGTGAGATCCACAAGTGCAAAAGAAATGTGGGAGATGCTTGAAATTACTCATGAAGGAATAGAGGAAGTTCGAAAGTCAAGAAAGCATGCTTTGATTCATGAGTATGAAATGTTCAAGATGAACTCCAATGAGAGCATTTCACAGCTGCAAACCAGATTTACACATATTGTAAATCACCTATTGGGTCTTGGAAAAGTCTTTGGCACTGAAGAATTAAACATCAAAATATTGAAGTGTTTAACAAGACCTTGGCAACCAAAAGTTACAGCAATCAAGGAGTCAAAAGATTTATCAAAGATGTCAATGGCTGCATTGTTTGGTAAGCTTCTTGAATATGAATTAGAAATGTCTCAATTAACATCTTGTGAAGATGCAGAAAAGAAAACAAGAAGCATAGCCTTGAAAGCTACAACTTTGAAAGCTGAAAAGGAAGAGGAAACAAGTGAAGAGGATGATGAAGACAATGTAAACTTGGTGGTGAAAAAGTTCAGCAAATTTCTGAGGAAAAATAAGAATAAAAGATTAAGCAAAGGGAACAAAAACAGCAGTAACAACAACAACCTCAACAAGAAGATTGACAACAATTTCACATGCTTTGAGTGTGGCAAACCGGGTCACATCAAATCTGAGTGTTCAATCTACTTGAGGAAGCAACAACGTGAAAGCAAGATGAAAAAGGAAGGAAAAGGAAAGAGGGCATACATAGCTTGGGAGGATAATGAGTCAACAACTTCAGATTCTTCTACAGAAAATGAAGAAGCCAACATGTGTCTCACCTCCACCATCAACGAAGATGATGATGATTTTGCTAAGTGAAGGAGATGAGGTAAATTCTGAACTTGACCAAGCTATTCCTGCTTTTCAAGAAATGTATGAGGAAGCCCAAAAACTTGCAAAATCCAATAATAAGCTCAAAGGAAATCTTAGATGGCATATTGAGAAAATAATTGAATTGCAAAATGAGATTTGCAACTTGAAAGAAGAAAATGAAAAATTTGTTTCAAGTTACAAATTAAATGGATGTGTGTGTACTTCTTCCTCTAGCAATGTTGACAACTATAAAATGCTTCAAAAGGATTTTGATGAGTATAAACAAAGTCAAGGTGAAAAATATATGTTGCTTTTATCCAACAATAGTTATTTGATTGACCTCTTGAGAAAGTTTTATAAAGGAAAATGCAACTTGACTGAAATGTTGAGTGTGCAAAAGTATGCTAGAGATACTTCTGGTTTGGGGTATAAACATGGTTCAAAATCATATGGAAAAACAGTTTTTGTACCTCCAAAACAAAAGAATCAAAAGTGGCAAAAAAATTCAAGAGTCAACAAATATTCTAGTTTTGGGAAAACTTCAAAATCTGTCAGTTGCAACTATTGTATGAAGAATGGGCACACATCTTTTAAATGCTATGTTAGGAGATTCTTTGTGCCTAATGGTGATTGCATTTGGATTCCCAAAGTAAAAAGAAATTCTAACCCTTATGGACCCAACCTTGAGTGGGTACCTTCCATTAAATTCTGATTTGAATTTTGTAGGTGTGTCTAAGAGCTAGGACATCAACTTGGTATCTTGACAGTGGATGCTCTAGACACATGACTGGAGACATGTCCCTTCTCTCAAATCTGACTTTAAAAGAAGGAGGATATGTCACTTATGGTGATAATAACAAAGGAAAAATTATTGGTGAAGGCAATATTGGAGACAGCATCAAAGCAAAGATCAAAAGAGTGTTGTATGTGGATGGATTACAACACAATTTGTTGAGCATAAGTCAGCTGTGTGACAAAGGCTTCAAAGTAAACTTCAACAAGGATTGTTGCATAATTTCTGATGAGAAAAATGGTGAGGTACTGCATATAGGTAAAAGGAAAGGTAATATATATGTGCTTTCAATTGATCATGCATTATTCCATAAATCTTCATGTCTAATCAGCAAAGTTGATGAAACTTGGTTATGGCATAGAAGAGCAAGTCACATAAACATGCATCACATGAACAAGCTCATTAGAAAGGATTTAGTAATTGGGTTACCCAAACTCAAATTTGAGAAGGACAAACTTTGTGATGCTTGTCAAAAGAGGAAACAAACAAAGAACTCTTTTCAAAGCAAAAACATTGTTTCCACCTCTAGACCACTTGAACTACTTCACATTGATTTGTTTGGTCCTTCAAGAACTATGAGTTTAGGTGGCAACTATTATGGACTTGTAATTGTAGATGATTACTCTAGATACACTTGGACTCTGTTTTTGAAATCCAAGAGTGATGTTTTTCTTGCTTTTAGAAAAATGGCCAAGCTTACTCAAAATGAGAAAGGATGTAAAATAGTTTCAATAAGAAGTGACCATGGTGGTGAATTCCAAAATGAACATTTTGAAAAATTCTGTGACGAAAATGTAATTAACCACAATTTTTCAGCTCCAAGAACACCCCAACAAAATGGTATTGTGGAGAGGAAAAATAGATATCTTGAGGAAGGAGCTAGAACACTTCTTAATGAATCAAATTTACCTTAGTATTTTTGGGCTGATGCTGTAAGTACTGTATGTTATACTTTGAATAGATTACTTATAAGGCCTATTTTAAAGAAAACCCCTTATGAGCTATACAAAGGTAGAAAGCCCAATATTTCTCATTTAAGAGTTTTTGGCAGCAAGTGTTTTGTACTGAACAATGGGAAAGAATCACTTGGAAAATTTGATGCTAAGGTAGATGAAGCAATTTTCCTTGGATATTCATTACATATCAAGGCATATAGAGTATTCAATAAAAGGACAATGTGCATTGAAGAATCTGTATATGTGATTTGTGATGAAACTAATCCCTCTAAGGAGGAAAAAGAATTGGAAGGTGATGCAGATCAGCTAGAAGAAGTAATTGAAATTGACAACACCTCAAGCAAAATTGAAGAACCAAGAGCTGAAACAGAAGCAAGACCCACAACCCCTATTCAAATGCCTAAAGATTGGAGAACAACAAGAGACTTATCACTTGACAACATAATAGGTGAAGTTTCAAAGGGAGTATCTACTAGATCCTCATTAAAAAACCTATGTTGTGATATGGCATTTGTTTCACAAATTGAGCCTAAGAACATTGATCAAGCCTTGAATGATGAACATTGGATGCATGCAATGCATGAAGAGCT